>CABFOV010001429.1:65537-89147 GCA_902141375.1 Timema poppense
TAGGTTGGTGTGATTTGAAGTGTGATTATAAGAGCTTGGTTTTTATTTGACTAAGGGCAATTAATTTGCACTTTCTGAACCAACCTATTATATCAGCACGCTACTTAAAAAGTAATTTAATGACAGAATACACACATCCCCCAGCTTCCACAAATTCATTAACTATAACATTTTCGGCCATACCGGGAATTGAACCCAGAACGCTTAAAGCGGCAGTCTCGGTCAGCACGAAAGTATCTTTCGCTGTTGGCCTACACGACTTAAAATACAACGGGATTAATTGAACTAATGTTGAATTTTTACACTTTTCATCTATTAATATAACTCAGAACCCACCTCGGTGGCGTAGTTAGATAACGCACTAGTCGTGTTAAGATAGTCTGCCAAGGACGGAGAGATCTAAGTTCGAATCTCGATGGGGTTAACTGGGGATGGTTTTTCCTACGTGGTCTTCCACTCTCCTCTCAAATGCGGGCTCACTTCCTCTGTATTCAACCTTCCCAATTCCTAATACATTACCATAATTAGTACTTAAGCGTATAACTCGAACGGGTAGTAAGAAACGGTGATAAATAAATACATAAAATAATATATCTCAGGGCTGTTAAAAAAAAATATCCCTTTTGGGATCTTAATACTTTATTTTGGCGTGAGACGTATTTTTAAATAAATCATCTTAGAATTAAATATTGCATTAGAGCTGAACGTCTGCGCCTCAATTTCTCGCTTACCGAGGCGGCCCCCTTAAGCTCTTTAATAGATATACTCGCTACCGATTGAACTTAATGTATCACTCTGGCACTGAAGTACAATTTAAATAACTTTTTTTTTTTTCATCACTGACAACTTATATTCGTTGTGATATGTTCTGAAAATAACCTACCCCGGCGAATATGTCAAGGCTGCGGTTGAACGCCAACTTCCGTCAGTCTGGAGAAATTGCTAGATGGTGCTTTTTACCCCCTATTTTGTGTTTAATTATGTTGCTATTACAAGTTGGTGGAAATTTTGCTCATTAATTATACACCGCCTCATCTAAACAAGAAACTTCTTGAGGTAGATTAATGTATTATGATTTTGTTTTTTTCTAAGAATTGAAAACTAATGCACATAAAGGCGCACGAACAAGTTGAAATAATTGGATAAATTTCTAAAACTTACGGACAGTCTGTTTCCAAGTGCTTAGGGGTAGTTTTCCACATGTAATTTATCACTTTGGTTTACCCATCCTCTCTTCACGATAGTGCGGGGTGTATATCCTCTAAAACAACATTACTCACCCCTTCCTATTCCCCACCCCTTATTTTAAATCTTTAATAACCTTGGCGTTAAACGTACTGGTTAAAACATGTACAGTCCCGTACACTTAAGTGTACAAAGTATAACGCTCTTTCTAATTTAATACTCGATAGTAAATATTATTTATTCCTAAACTTAGCTATAAGATTAAAAATATAGCACTAAATAAAATGATACATATTAGTGTGACACACATCTGGGGCATACGGATTAAGGTGTCAGACTCGTAAGATATAGTTTGAAGGAGACACTTTCGTCGGGGTTCGAATCTCGGCTGGTGCGTCGAGGATGTTTTTATTTTTACAAATGGCTGTCCACTCTCTTCACGCAAATGCAGGTGCATTTATCTAACTTAAACCTTCTTTATACTCCATTAATTTTAATATGCGGATAGCCCGGACGCGTAGTAAGATGTGGTGTAGGCCTACTACAAAATCACATTACATAATTATAATTTATTTTACAAACGAATTTAATCTAATGTTTCATACAAGCGAGTAAAGTTATTCTAATTAATTCAGTAGAAACATTTTTAGTATAATAATTTTGGTAGCTGGTGACCTGACGGTCTAAGGGTAAGGTGTCAGACTTCTATGCTGGCTGCCGGGGTTCAATCCTCGGTCCCGGCACAGATTTATCTGATTACCAAACCCTTCCTTCACCTCTGACAAGACATCTTGTGAATGTGAGGAATGCCAGGCCTCCACCGTGGTTCGGATTCCACGTTAAACTGTAGGCCCTTCATTTCATCTCACAATCACCCTACCATTACACATTAGCGTAAGTGCGTATAGCCCGAACGGGTAGTAAGACGCGGTGCTAATATTAATAATAATTTTGGTAGCTATCCCAAAATAACCAACAAATTAGTTATTGAGAAATATATGATACACATTCTCATACTAATAGCTAAAATTACCAACTAAAATGAAACTGCTTTCAAAAAATAGTTTGTAAGTTATATTATATTACTGTTTCCAGCCTGTGGCAGTTTATTATTAAAGCCATATATTTTCCACTACCAGTTCGCTAGGCCGGTTGTAGCTTCATATGCCTTATAATCTAACTTAAGACTTGAGACAGGCACAACATCCAGTCCCCGGTCGTTAATTCATCACTGTGAATGCGTAAAACCACATTTCATCAATTATACATTTTTCGGCCATGCCGGGAATTGAGTCCGGGACCCTTAACAAAGTAGACAGACATGCTACCGACTGAGATAAGGTGTTGGATTGTTAGTCACAGGCTATGCCCAACCTTATTGTGTATCTCTTGACCATAATCCAGTAAATTGATTTATTTATAAATATATCTATAAAATACAAATAACTAAAACTCATTTCCTCAACCTTTTTATAAAATAAAAATATTTCAATTTTATTTTATTCAAAAGATAATGAAATCACTGTTCAATTTGATAGTGTTAGGCTGGTTACACACCAACGAGTCCGGAATCTAGTCGAGTCGAGTCTGACTCACCATTTGAGACAAGTACATATTGTATTTGATAGCACGATGGAGGACCAATACCTTTCACACCGGCGAGTAGAGTCCAACCGAGTCTAGACGAGTCAAGAGTCCATGATGCTGCAGATTACAGATTTCGTCAGTCCAGCCGAGTCAAGTCTATTATTTCCACATGCTTTTCATGACTCATAGAATGAACCTAAACACCTCGTTGTTCTGGTTCAAGAGAATCCTTCGCTTTATAACCTGTCCTATCCCTAACATCGGGATAGAAATGTAGTTTCCGCTATTAGGAAACAAATGTAAAAAAAAACTACCAAGTGTTCATAGTTTCACATTAAGTGGGTAAAACCACGCTAAGCGACGTCTCTTTAGACGTCCACGCCGGCGCCTCCATACAATTATATTTATAGAAACCGTTAGGACTACATCCATCTTGCACGAGCTTTTTGATCAAACTAGTAGACTCAAATGACTCGACTCACTGGTGTGAAACGCCTTGACTATTAGAGTCAGCTTGGACTCGACTCGTTGGTGGTCTAAAAATATTCTCCACATGTGTCTATAACTTATTGTACCTATAAACAGCGCTGAAAACTATAACCTGTCGTATCACCGCATTACGTGCGTCTTTAGGATAGCTCCTTGTAGTCGCCATACTAGTTGACCGTACACAGCAATAGTTTTTTTTAGCACCGCGCCTTGCTACCCATTCGGGTTAAGCGCTTATATTGTATTTTCGCTAATGGTTTAGGGATGAGGAAGGCTGAATTTAAAATAAATATACCCGCATTTGTATGGAGACTGATCGAACCACTATGTCCCCGTCATCGACAGTTTCGTCTATTGTGATAGCAGTACCTTAGATCATGCGGCCACCGAAGCGGGTTGGTAATAGCTGACTTGTACTAAATCTAGTATTCAATTAAGTACGAAAAAATTGGCAATGTTAGTCTATTAAATACTATAAATCTAACCTTAGGGCTATAAGTACAAATCATAGGGTTTGCAGTAAAAATCAGCGATTGTTCAGAAACTTTGTGTTTAATTATTTTTTGCAAATATAAAGCTCAAGACTTTTTTTTAGACCTCAGCCGCTTTTGTTTTTTTCTTGCCGTCGGGAGCCCTATGTGTGTGTGTGTGTGTATATATATGAGTAACAGAATGAGCTCATGCACAAATAGCAACATGATCATATGCGCCTCTCACTGGGATTGAATGATAGTTTCTCTGGATACATGGTAGACCGCTCAAACTGGGTTAGTCCACCATCAAAACACAGGGATTAATCGTGCCATGTGTGTAAGGGGGTGAAGGGGATGAGGGGTGAACAGACGGGGTATAGAAATATTGCTGCCAGCTACAATGCATAACGTTTCGCTGACACTGGCCAGTGTGTAAGTACAGGCATACTTGTATGTGGGTGTGTGTGACGCGAGCCTGACGGATGAGGGCGCTACTCCCTGACCCCCAGCGGAGAGGGTGCTTGCCGGGTGTGGACGGGTACATGACATTATATCTGTGGGTGGTGCATTGTGCCGCTGGCATTATGACACATGGACTGTTTAGTGCGTGCGTAAGTGGGACACGTAGTGCATGCAACTGTTTAGCCATGTCCGCTGGTTTGTTTTCAATCATAACAGCTTCGGTGGCCAAGCGGCTTAAGACGTTGGACTCGCATAGCACTTTATTGGGCTGTCGTGCATTGAGCACTTTTTATGTGGAGGACCATCCCTACATCGCGTTTTGATATAAATATATATGTATATATACTGTTTAAGGTGTTAAAGTGTGTCCTAGTGTAATTCATTATTGGAATGGGGGACGTAACCTCCCCTCGATAATGGTGCAGTTTCCCTGACGGTTACTTAAACCTGGTGTATCGGGAAAAACATGTATGTATTTTGTTTTTTATTAGGCTTTTGATAGAAATAGCCTTTTAGAAAATACAAACATTTTGGCGGCAAAAACTGATAACATTTTATTATACAAGTGTAATTTTATAGGCATTGATAATACCTATAAAGAGGGACATTTGCAGATCACATTACTTGACGTATGAATACATGAAATAAGAACAAGTTAAAGCCCTTCTAAAGAAAATTGGACTGTACCTATCTTAGTTGAGGCTGTGTAGCTGGGGTTCGCGGGGGAGTGTTGAGGGTTGCGTCAGCGTGTTTTGTTGGTGTGTCACAGACGGTCGATTGGGCCTCGTGGCACTCCACCCCCACACTCCCGAGTAGGATAAAGGCAGCTTACCAACCCCTTGTATGTGCGCGCTCAGTGTAGGTGTGTTTACACTTCATCATCCCCTAGTGCCAGAAACAACAGATTACATCGCGCGCGCTACGTTGCGTCACGTGGCCCGGGTTTACTGCATCATAGATCGGAGGAGAGTAGGGAATAAATAACCTGGACACACTGAGTACTTTCAGCACATTGCATTTTGTGCTTATGAAGTCAGTATACTGGCTATAACTAGCTCAAGATGGGATAGGATGTAATTAGGTGGACTGGATGTAGCTAGATCAAGATGGGATAGGGTGTAATTAGGTGGACTGGCTATAACTAGCTCAAGATGGGATAGGATGTAATTAGGTGGACTGGATGTAGCTAGCTCAAGATGGGATAGGATGTAATTAGGTGGACTGGATGTAGCTAGCTCAAGATGGGATAGGGTGTAATTAGTTGGACTGGATATAGCTATCTCAAGATAGGGATAGGGTGTATTCAGGTGGACTGGATATAACTAGCTCTGTGGTGCACTTTTGTAAATGTGCCAATGAGCTTTCGAGCTCCTAATGAAAAAGAGTAGGCTTATTTAAATAAGTAAAGACACTAAGATAAAAATCACAATCACCAGCATTATTTAAAGTTTTTAATTAATGAAATAACTCTTTTTTTAAATCACCGCTCTAACGAATACATTATTGAAAGTTGTAAATGTTGTTTTAAATACTTATTTTATTAGCTTATACGTGCAATAAAAAACATCTTCTCTGATGCCCCTCTTGATTTTTTTTCAGATGGCTTGGCAGTTAGTTTCTTGTGAACTGGGATTAGTTATGGCAGCTACACAGATGGATATTGTGAAGGCTAAGTAAGTTTGTGCAATACTAAATTTTAATATAGATTACTGTAGTTAACATTTATATATAAATTCATATGTTTTGTACTTGATTTATGTGTTTATCCATTAGGAGCGTATACAGTGAATTTAAGTTGTTGTCTAAGTGTAGGCTACTTTTATCTTTATTAAGTTACATCTTCGTATCCTGGCTGTTATCCATAGTGTTAGGTGTTGCATTTCAGATTATATCTTTTCATATCACCACGTCAGGTTATATGCATGTACAGTAGACTCGCGGTTAACCGAGGTAATTGGGACCGAAACAACCTCGGATATGAAAAAACTCGGATGATATGGAGCGTGTAAGATTTATAGGTTATAAATCACTAGTGCGTACTGCGTTTGTGCACGTTGTTTGTAAGTTACAAATTATCAATTTATTAAATTATTAATATTATTAGCACCGCGTGTTACTACCCGTTCGGGTTACACGCGCTTACGCTAATGTGTAATGGTAGGGTGATTGTGAGATGAAATGGAGGACCTACAGTTTAACGTGGGATCCAAACCACGGTGGAGGCCTGGCATTCCCCACATTCACAAGATGTATTTTCAGAGGTGAAGGAAGGGTTTGGTAATCAGATAAATCTGTGCCGGGACCGAGGATTGAACCCCGGCCGCCAGCACAGAAGTCTGACACCTTACCCCTAGACCGTCAGATCACCAATTTATTAAAACACATTACATTACAAAGTATAACATTTATGTTATTATAGAGTTAAAATATTGTATACAATATTTAACTATTGTATAAATATTGGTTTAAAATTGGACACTTTGACAGAATGAGGGCCTCGGATAATCGCAAGTCAACTGTATGGTAACTATTCTAATGGGGTGGGGATGAAGAAAGAAGAATTTTAGAGGAAATATGCCCACATTTGTGTGTAAGTCGAGTGGGATACCATTTAGGAATAAAACCACCCTTGGTGGACCCGACCGGGATTGGGACTCGAACCTCGATCAGTCCGTCATCAGCTGGCCAGTCGAACACGAGATCTACGCCTTAGACCATTAAGCCACTGATAATGAACCACCTTCGAGAGACTCTAGTTTAGATCCGGACTGTGCCGAAATTTTGTATTACGGTATGAGAAAACGGTCGATATTGAGGTAATTCAGAATTACCTATAATTGAAACTCAAAGCTTTAATAAGATCACTTTCTTATTTGCCTTTAAGAACAATACTATTTCCCGTTCCGGTGGCCGCATAATCTAAGGAATCACTCTCGCAGCAATAGACTTGACTGCCGGCGATGTGGAGATCGGGGCTAAAATCCCAGTCGGGTGTATTATTATTATTATTATTATTATTATTACTAGCACCGCGTCTTACTACCCGTTCGGGTTACACGCGCTTACGCTAATGTAGGTAGGGTAGGGTGATTGTGAGATGAAATGGAGGACCTAAAGTTTAACGTGGGATCCGAACCACGGTAGAGGCCCGGCATTCCACACATTCACAAGTTGTGATTAATACACGTCTTGTCAGGAGGGAAGGAAAGGTTTGACAAACAGATAAATCCGTACCGGGACCGAGGATTGAATCCCGGACCCCTCATCACAGAAATCTCACACCTTAACCCTAGACCATCAGGTCACCCCAGTCGGGTGTAATGAGGGTGGTTTTTACAAAATGGTTTTCCATTCTTCCTCCACGCAAATGAAGGTATATTGCCTCTAAATTCAACCTTCCTCAACATAACTAGTACATATGTGTGTAGCCCGAACGGGTGATAACTAAACAAAAACAAAATTGTTTATTTTTTACACCACGTCTTACTAGCTACTACTCATCTGGGGTGTTTGCATATTTACACTGACGTGGTAGGGACGAAGAAATATACCCGCAATTTTGTGGAGGGAGATCTGAAAATCATATAAGGTAAACTACCGCAAGTTAACCCGGCTAAGATTTTAATCCTGCACTCCCAGTCAGTTGAAAACCAGATCAGAAGAGGCTGCTGATGCCATAGATAGCATGCGCATAGATGCAGGAATACAATTATTAGTATTATATTATATTTTGTTAAAGAGTAACGTGTCGATACTAATTATTTTAAAGATCGTTAAAAATTATCTACCTTCAGTTTTAAAACTTTAAATTCATACTGGATATTTAATTTATCAAAATAAGAAAATACTTTATACATTGCAAACTGTTTTAAATCGATTGCATATTTCTTTGTGCATTTTTAAGGGGACCACCTCGGTGAGCGAGAAATTTCTGCGCAGACGTTCATCTCTAACGCATTATTTAATACTACGATACCTTATCTAAAAATATGGTCCCCGCCAAAATAAACTCGAAAGATTTTAACAGGTCTCATTTTTCTTAACAACCCTATAGATTGAGTTTTATTAATAGAAACAAATGTACTAAAGTTTTAAGACTATTTGTGGAGGAGCTATTGTAGGCTTGATTAAAAGTGACTCTAGAATGAGCCTTTATCTAACAGATAACGTTTTTTTATAGGCTCACAATAGACAATTTTAATAGATTTGATAAGTAAGTGCGAGCTTTTCACTTTACATTGAAAGCCTTATAGCCATCGATTCCCACACGACCATCACCGACTTTGCCTTAACATATGATTGGAAAATGACCCTGTCTACAGGAATATTCCTCGATATCTCGGTGATTAGAGCATTGGCGATCAAACCAAAGGTCCCAGGTTCAATGCCCGTGCTCAGGTGTCATTTTTCAATTTGAAGAATTTGAAATATGAAGTTTCACTAGTTTTATTTTCCCTCTTTCTGATTGAAATGATAAAGGGTGGTTGTAGGTTAAGGGCAAATGGTAGTATAAGATTTTACATACAGAGAAGCATTTCCATAGAATAAAATATAATATTGTTTGTTTGTAACGGTTTTATTTATCATTTCATAAATAAATATATATATATATAAACATGAATAAAAACACGAGAAACATAAAGGGACAAACAGTTGACACCAGCTCCGACAACACACACGACAATTGAACATATAACAAACTTCGCTTGGATATACAATGGTGCCCTGGTGGGCTGAAAGATGCTCTCTGTAGATTAGGGGTGGGAAAATTATTTAAAAAACCCACCCCGTAGCACATTAAGGGTCGCCAGGACCTTAAAACATACACACAGTACAGAGGAGAGGGGCAAGATGGAAAACAATATACCATTGTTTATTAAACCGTGTGGTCTGATAGTGTTTGATATTTTCTCGCGGATCGAAGAAACCGCCTTAACTATACCCATTGTAAACTGAGAAAGTTTTTACAGCATTCACTTGGATTATATTTTAAAAGCTGGCTTCTCATCCATCCTTTCGTGTGTTTTATTTTCGGGGGGTGAGGGGGAAGGATGTGTGCTTCAGTTTTAGCGCGCCTAGGAGTCATTTGTCATCGGTTGTCGATATATCGGTCGGGAGGAAGTAATCGATGGATACACGGTACTGCAATCACAAGCTGTCACGTGGCGTGTTTCGAAAGTAGAAGGTTCCCACCTCGGTGGCTCGGTCCTCGTTGGTTTTAACCGTTCTCGCCAGATCTCGTCAACTTCCCCCGCTAGAATAGCCTCGACACGTTCCAAGTTTTTATTTTCTTTATGTATTCAAGTCTCTTTTTATAGACTCAGGTTGCTTCGTATATAAACACGGGGGTAAGTACCGTGGGATTTGAATATTGTGTTTATATTTAATAGATCATGAAAGTCTTGTAAAGTCATGAAATGGGGGTAGTGCAAGTGAAATTGTCGCGAAGTGCACCCGCCGACCCGTTAAAAACGACCTACCGGGTCTTATGTGCCGTGTGGGGGGGAACACAAATCCCCCCACTATACAAATACTGATATTGTGCCCCATTTAGGGGATCATAATGAAATGAGTAAAACAATTAATTTATTTCCGAAATATGTTATTTTTTTAAGAACCCCAAGGGGTTGGGAAAATTTTTTATATATTCCATATGATTTGTTTTGTAAAATGTATGTAAATAGATATTAAGAAAGAAAAATAAAAATACTGGAGAAGTGAAGTTTATATCTACAATCACTCCCCATAAATATCTTGTCTCGGAAATGTCTCAGAAATAAGATAATCTTATAAATAGTATTTTATTAAATTTTGAATTAAAACCTCCTCATAAGGCGATAATGATTTATATTTAGAACTATTTGGTCATGACTATTTATGTATAGGTCATACCATACTCTTGTAGATTGGTCAAAGACCCTGGGCTGCTGACCTAAAGGTCTCGGGTTTGATTCCACGCTGGTACCAAGGGATTTTCCTCGAAATTGGAATAATTCCCATCGTTGCCAGGGTTTGGTTAATAAGGCAGAAGTCAGGTTAAGATCTTTATTAACTCCACGCCCTCATATTTACTATAATCATCAATCCTCTCATCTCATCGTGACATGGAAAGAGTCTCCATGAAAAGGATGTACGATCAGTACTTTCGTGTGTCCCCTGGACAACGGTACATTAGTACTGGATAATCTTTCCACAAACTGGGCTACGAGTGATGTAGCCCAAACACGCCCATATTAGTAGTATTATTATTACTATGGAAAAGTAATTAAATATTGTTTACATAATTTGGCAGGCAACACGTAAACATTAATCACTAACAAAAATAAGCGAAAAAAAATCTAATAAAATAATATTTTTTCGGGTATTTATATCATAAATAGTAGCGACACCAACAGTCCTCAAACAATACGAGGCATTTGGAGGGGGGTGTTCAGAACCCTCCTCCACCCAGTAACACCTTCCTGTGCAGGGTTAAATGAACCAACAGGAAAACAATTTTTTTTTACTAAAAATATCGTACCACGTGGACTTAAGGTAGTTGGTGTGAGACTAGAATTTGATGTTTTTTTTGTATGTACAAAACGGTATCATTTGTTATGGATGAAAAAATAATAAATTCTTTCCAAACTAAAATCCAAGATGGGAAGTTTTAAATAAAGCCCATTTCAACTTATGAGTTATTTTTTGTCCTCTATTTTTATCACCGAGTCCTACTACTCATTCGGGTTTTACGCCTATGTACTAATCGCTATGATGGTTTTAGGGATTATAAAGGTTACATTTAGAGGAAGTGTACCCCCATTTGCGTGGATGGAAAGTAGAAAACCATTTAGGAAAAAAACACGCAGTACACCCAACTAAGATTCGAACCTCTATCTCCCCGTCACCGGAAGTTTAGTCTACTGCGAGAGGAGCGCGTTAGACCATGCGGCCACCGAAGCGGGGTTTGTCGTCTATTCGTCATTTAAATAAGTTTAGTATTAGGATATAGAATACGCCAAATATTTTGTTCCAAACAAAATTGTTAACACTTAAAGGACGTTGCCTACCTGTGACGTCACGGCCGGTAAAGATAGAATTTCCCATGTTAAGGAAATTAAGTTTTATTTAGCGGGTTTTAAGGATATAACGTTGAAACAAAAAACATAAATTTATATATAATTCTAGAAATAGTCTCACACTGTCACAAAATTATTATTTTTTATCTTAAAGTAGTTTTTTTTGTAAACATATTTTTTATAAATCATGTACATCTAAGGCTATTAGGCCGGGTCACGAAAATTGCCTGTAGAAGTCTTCCAGCCAGGATGTAGATTAAAAAATAGTCCGTCATAGCATATGTTTATCTAGAATAGTAAACCAGAAAAAGTGGATTTAAAAAAAAAGTAATTCAAAGTTTCCAAGGTGCAAATAGTATAGTGACGGTGTAAACTCGTCAGAGAAAGAGGGGAAATATTATCATTAGATAAACAAGAGGCAGGATGAACTGCTCATTTTCTTCCCTATATTTCTGTTTCGTACATTGGTGTTTAGTTGTGATCATGCTTTGAGTGCTTTGGTGCGTCAAACTAAGATACAACTCGTTTACCAGCATTTTAAAAATTGAATCGTGTTTTTTTTTGTATTCTTTACTTGACAAAAACGAAATTGGCATAGCTGAAATACATTTTACTTTTAAACCAGTTATTTTTTTTATTTCGTTGAATTAAAAAAAATTATAAAATAATTTCCCTGGTCTCATTTAAAGTGCTTTCTATTGACAGCTACAGAAAACCGTGCCACAATGCTATGTCTATATCAGGTTGTATTCACTACCTAAGTTAGGTTGTATACCTGGTTGATACGGCCTCTTAAGGTGGGATTGTGGGAGAAGCGAGAAAAGGGCTTTTGCAGTATTTATGGCAAAACATATTTTTGACCAAATAAAATAAAATATTGTTACAATAGAGACATCGTTTAATTTAGTTCATATCTTGTTATCAATAGTTGTTGAATAACTGTCATGATCATAGCAGCATTAGTTTAGAAACTTATTAAATTAAGGTACTACAAAGTTGTCATTAAATTCTAGGACAATTTTGGCAGATATTAAACAACTGTTAGAGGACAAGATGTTAAGAAATTTAAACTCTTATGTTTATTATAAAAAATATTTTATTTATATATTAAAAAAAAAAGTTTTTCTATTAAAACTGCAAACATACTTCCGTTAGCTCGTGTTCTCTGCTCTCCCAGCTCAACAGTTTCCCCCTTACCCACCTCTGTGGTCAAATGGTCTAAGGCCAAAGACGTGGAGGTCAAGGCTCGAATTCCGGTCGGGTGTTCTGAGGGTTTTTTCCAAATTATTTTCCACTCTCCCTCCACGCAAATCCGAGCACACTTCCTCTAAACTCAACCATCCTCATTCCTAACACATTACTGTAATTAGTACATATGCATATAACGTGAACGGGAAGTAAGATTTGGTGTGAAAAAAATAAGTGGGAGTTTCCTCTCCATTTTCTACCCTCCATGGTACGCACACACCAGCCGTCAGGGTGTGCTCAACGTTTTTAGAAGGGTTACATAATGGATCGCGGTAGAGCAAACCTTCAGGGGCAATGAATATTCATCCTCGCAGTCGCTTAGTTAAGCCGCCCTTCCCCGTGTTGACTCAAGTAACCTTGAGGAGGTAAAATAAAATGGGCTATAGTCTTGGAGAACTGCTTAAAAGTCGGTTTGGGTTTTAGGTAGAGAGAATCTCCAGGAGTGGTTAAATATAATCCAGCTGATTATGGAGGTTTCAATATGGATGAGACTAGTCAGGTCTTAAATTGAATTACGTTCAATAAAAAACAACCCGATTCGGTGGCCGCGTGGTCTAACGCGCTATTCTTGCAGAATGCTGATGACGGGTAGATCGAGGTTTGAATCTCAGTCGGATGTACTGAGGTTTTTTCTCTCTAAAATGGTTTTTTAGTTTCCCTCCAAGCAAATGCGGGTACACTTTCTATTAATATAAACTTCATTACCCCTAAACCATTAGTGTATAACCCGTACGGATAGTAAGACGCAGTGTTAAAAAAAACAAAAAAAACACAATAAAGTTCCGTTTACTTTAATTGACAATGCTCTTAAGTATATCCTGTGTTTGTGTTCAACTTGAGAGCTAACTAAATTTGCAATCAATTTGACGGGCGGGAGACATAGGTGTAAGAAGGTCGTGGCTAAGGAATATGGTTACTCTTGGAAATTATTGGGACTCTCCTTGGAATTGATGGATTTTTTTTTCAAATTGGGATTTCCATATATTATACGTATTAAAAGATTGAATAAAATATGTTGAATTTATTTTTAGCACCGCGTCTTACTATCCTTTCGGATTATGCACCTATGTTTAAAACTATAACAGGGTTTGTAGTATCGGAGAACATCGAGAGAGAATATAATCCGAATGGGACTTAGTGCTAAAAAAAACAACTAAAAAACATACAAAGTGTACAAGAAGGAGAAACCAAAAATCAGAAGCGCACGACGATACGGATGAAAAGCGTACTGGGAAAAATCAACTGCATAACGTGGCAACATGGCAGGTATCTTGTACCCTCAGTGATGGCGGGAATGCACTATCACGTTGAATGTAATTTTCCAAAATATAATCATAGGCAAACGGTAATAGCTTTTAATTATTGATGCTAAGCTAGGTTATTCTGATGTCAACAAGCTGGGGTTGCCAAATGAGGTTCAGAGACTACAAACAATGGTGCGCTGCACCTACCTTGATATACCACAAAGCAGGTGCACAAATTCGGTCAGTGCTCTTTCGTAACATATGGGGATAGTCAGAATCTATTAAGACTTATTATTCTTATTTTCAATGATGGTCAGGTTTAATTGGATTAGCTTAACATATAATATAAATCTGCTTCAGCCCTTAACACACACAAATACTAACACATTCTTCTCTTCCCCCTCATATATAGTTACATAAAAACGATATTGAGAAATTACGTCTACTGTCTAGTGCCCCCGGCCCCATTACCTTTGGTAGGAAATTTAGAACGGTCTCCTATTATTTGGTGTTTCATGCTTCGCCAGGTGTGATATGCTACAACGCGTTAGACGCGATGTAGTCCTTGTGTTTTTAAATTATGTCGTTTTGGTAGCCCGCGGCTGGCTCACGGGTCACAACACAACCGATAGCGTCAGACGCGAACACTCCTCTGGAAGCGGTATACACGCGATTGCTCACGCGGCTATAAATTCGTGTCACAATTTACATTCTCTTTTACTTGTTACTATAAAATAAAATATTCTTTAAACATTAGTATTAATTAATTAATCCTAAATTTTTACTTTCTACAAGTATGTTTTTAACTTATGTTACGGGTGACCTGGCGGTCTAGGGGTAAGGTGTCAGACTTCTATGCTGGCGGCCGGGGTTCAATCCTCGGCCCCGGCAAAGATTTATCTGATTACCAAACCCTTCCTTCACCTCTGACAAGACATCTTGTGAATGTGAGGAATGCCAGGCCTCCACCGTGGTTCGGATTCCACGTTAAACTGTAGGCCCTTCATTTCATCTCACAATCACCCTACCATTACACATTAGCGTAAGTGCGTATAACCCGAACGGGTAGTAAGACGCGGTGCTAATAATAATAATAATAATAATAACTTATGTTACAAAAATATTTCTGTCGTTCTAAGAACTATTAGTAAACTTGTAAACAGTTTTTCATTGCTCTTTTCAACAATAGTTTTTGCGAACAGTGCAAGGCTAAGATAAAACTCTCGGTTAAATTTCATTAATAATAATGATTAATATTAATAACTATCCATTTAATGGCAAACAAAACTTTCTCGTCTGAAATATCTTATGGTATTTCAAACACGTCAGTCGCTCTGTAGGAAAACATTTATATTCGCGTGAGACGCGTGCGGCTCTAATTTGGGTCTGACGCGTTGTAGCAAATCACAACTTAACTATCCGTCCGGGCTCAAAAGGTAGAGTTTGGAGGAAGCGTAGCCATATTTTTGTGTAGGAAGATATGCTAAAATGTTAACAGTGTTTATATAGTGTTGAAAGGTTTAGTTCAAAATTATGAAATGTTTTCCCATTCCAGAGAGCATAATAAGTTTCCAACAACCAAATGTTTAAAATATTTCAAAGTTCGTGTGCACAGATTTATCGCTCAATTATCACGCACATACAAATACCAGCCAGCAAAGATGAGGAATCACCCGCCCTATCTAAATATTGAGATCGTTTAGTTTGTTTTACTGGTGAGGAGATGTTGGGGTTTGATTCTAGGACGGGTGTATAAAGGTGGTTTATCCCTAAATCGTTTCCCACTCTCCCTTCACGAAAATGCATGTAGGCCTATATCTTCTTTAGACCATACCTTCCTCATCCCTTACTCCATTAACATAATTAACATAATCCGTGTGTACTGAACGAATACTGAAACGCGGAGTAAAAATAAAATAAAAACGGAATTGTAATAGGAAGGTAGGCTTGGAAAATATTTTTTTCTCAATAATCACAAAATATAACCATGAGTATTTTATTGGCATTTATATAAATATTTACCACAGCTTCTTACTACCTGTTCAGGCTATACGCATTTATTATAATTACTTTAGTGGGATATGGAGGAGAGGAGAAAGGAAGTATTTAAAAGGTAATCACCCGCATTTGTGTGGAAGTAAAGTGGAAAACAGTTTAAGAAAAATCAACCTTGGTAGACCCGACCAGGGATTTGAACCTTTATCGCCCCATCTTCAGCAGTACAGTCCAACACAAGAGTGACCCCTTAGACCATTCGGTCACTGAAGCGGGTATTGGCGTTTATACTATCTGTTTGAACTTTAAAAGGATAGTGGCGAAACATAATTATGTTTTTTCGTATGAATAGCTCACTTCTAACTGTAGTTGACCTCTCTATCCACTTAACCACGGGAACGCACTACGTATAGAAAAATTTGCTATCAGATCGAAGCAGCGAGACAGTTTGGTTTTAATTTTTACTATTGTAAGGATGATTTTTGCCATTTTAAATCAAGAATGAGATGTATATTTCCTAATATTGGCTCATCGCCCATTCATGTGTTCTTGTATCGTCCTGATTTGTCTCATAAACGAGGCCGCCTCTGAAGGAGGGTATGGACTCGTTAGGGAGTGTAAAGGTAAATGAGGGCTGGGACGTTTGAATACTCTACTATAATATTAAAGTGATTAAGTATTCGAAAGAACATTATAGATTAAGTTTCGGGAAAAATCTAAGGTTCGATAGCTCTAATAAATATGAAGCAGAAATGGTAATCTTGTTAATGAGAGATTTCACGCAACATTTTATAGTTAACAAAGTTTGTGTGCTTTGTGTATTGGCGGAAAAGGCTGAGACTACTGAGTCAAATTACATGTTAAGATGCGGCCGAAAGTATTTTTACAGTTTTTATAGAATGGAAATTTTTGGCCCAAATAAATAAAAAAATTCTCCAGTAGCAACATAGAGTTTAGTTTTCTGCACATGCTAATATCATCAGATCTTGAATATCTGTTAAGGGTGTCCTGAAATTTTGCCAAAATTTTTTCTCCATATTTAAAAAGTTTCGACAAAATTCCAGGACACCCTTGACAGATATTAAAGATCTGTTGATATTAACATGTGCAGAAAACTAAACTCTACGTTGCTACTGGAGAAGTATTTGATTTATTTTGCCCAAAAAAATTAATGCTATAAAAACTGTAAAATTACTCGCGCTCCCTTCTGCCGCACCTTAATCTCTATTCAGCTAAGAGCTGTTGTAATTCGAATGAGCATTTTAATTTTGGTCCCTTAGGGCCGTGTATATAATCTGAATTCAGAGGACAACCATTCCGTCAGAAAATTAACCCCCGTCAGCTTTGAACTTTTGCTTTGTTCTCTCCAATACGCTTCTACTTTAAAGGTCCCCGCTATCTTCCTTACTCTCACGAGAGATCAGGGAACTTGCTCCGAGGTTGGATGTCACCAGCTACACATGAGACCGCTTCCACCTTGTAATCCGGACCAAACCACTTCCATACATAGTGGTGCGATCAAGTAATTCCCTGAGAACTAGTTGTTTGCCTCGCGGTCTCGGAATACCCGAATACTGCTTAAGAGGCAGTCTCAACCCACGGATAAAGTTTGATTAAGGTGAGGATCTAGGGGACGCGGGAAAAGATAGGTGGTTTTGCACTTTCTATAGAAAAACGATCTTTTGGTCAAAATTAATAAAATATTGCTCAAGTACAAACATGTAATTTAATTTTCTTCAGATGGTCATATCAACATTTGTTGAGTATCTGTCATGAGCATAGCGGTATTAGATGAAAAACTTTATAAATGAAGATAAAAGAATTGTCACTAAATTCCAGCACACTTTTGAAAGATATTCAAGAACTGTTGATATCAAGTGAACTCTTACGTTTTTATTAAAGATATATTTATTTTGACCAAAAAAAGTTTAGATATAAAAATTTAAAAAACACTGAGCTTTTCTCACGTTTACAACATTCCCACCTTAACACGTACGTCTTAATATCACTATGTATGTTTACAAATTATTGTGTTGTGACGCGAAACAAAACAAAACATAACAATACTGACACACAGGCTTTCCATTTAAAGAATAATTACAAATTTTCTCAGAATAATAAACGCAGCTGTATGTTTGTACCTTGTTGGTTTTAAAATCCTATCGGGTCCTTAAGCAGATGTCAGGCAGAATTGAGAGAGAGCTGAAATATTTCAAGTCACACCAAGCGGACAACGCCGATGGGGCTGAAATCTTGTGAATTATTGCTTGGAGCTCATAACGTGACCGCGTTTCTGCTCCGCTCTTTGTCTTTCGGTGAACGCATTCCTCCATAGTAACGCGTAGGTAGTTAATACAGCTAGAATAAAGCGTCACTTCGAAATGCGGTAAGATAGTTTACATTAGGAAAACAGCAGAATTGAGGCCAAAGGCATTCATTTGGCCATATTTAAGAAAATATTACTATGAAAAGAAATAACTATTTCACTTGTCTCACCTTTGCTTTTGTCAAACGAATGATTAAGAAAAACGCAATTGGATCCTTTTTCTGGTTCGAGCGTGATCTTGTATCTAATTTAGTGGTTGATTGACAGTTAGATGAGCTATTATTATTATTATTATTATTATTATTATTATTAGCACCGCGTCTTACTACCCGTTCGGGTTATACGCTCTTACGCTAATGTGTAATGGTAGGGTGATTGTGAGATGAAATGAAGGACCTACAGTTTAACGTGGGATCCGAACCACGGTGGAGGCCTGGTATTCCCCACATTCACAAGATGTCTTGTCAGAGGTGAAGGAAGGGTTTGGTAATCAGATAAATCTTTGCCGGGACCGAGGATCGAACCCCGGCCGCCAGCACAGAAGTCTGACACCTTACCCCTAGACCGCCAGGTCACCCAGATGAGCTCTTAAGGGTGTACAAGCGAACTCTGAATTATTTTTGCCATTTTATTATATTTATTGGGAAACCATACGTGATTGAATTTTGTTCAACATTTAAACTTCTATACAAAAAAACAAACTTAACGCATTGATTAGGGCTTATTGATGTTTCATAAAAAATCATTAAAACTTCAATGAACATAGCAGTATACTTTTTACATCTTCTTCTTAAGTCAACAACTAGAAAGTTGGTTTGATGTGAAATCACATCCATCTGGCGCTGGTCATGCACTCAGCCCTTCAGCTGATTAGTATTGCCTGCACCATCTGGTAGAAATTCCATGTGTGTGGTGTGTGGTGGTTTCCCCTTGCCTTCCATACAAAGTTTCTATGCGCGTTCGTGAAAGGGCCTACCAAATTTGCCGTAACGGTATTTTGACATACTTTCCAGGTTTATTTTACATACCACAATTTACAATGGACCGAAGGAAGTTGTGTTCCGAATTTGTATCGCTCAAGACAGAACCGTGTACCTCAGCTGGGTTTGAACCCACGATCATCGGGTCCTGAGGTGAGCACTTCAACCTAAGAACACCGAGGTAGACATTTAAATGTAGCTTTGAAAATATTGGTCAAGTTTTTTAATAATTTTTATTTTAGAATATAATATTGTTAATTAAGACGGCACAAGTGGTTTCTCGATCCAAAAAAAATAGAATGTTAAAAACAATTCAAGACACGCAGGATCCCCTTAAACCCATTTCCTGATGCGAGGGTAAATTATTGCAACTATCACCTCCTCGGGGTTTAGCAGCGGGCGAAGATTTCTGGTGGTGCGTGCTGATGGCGATTTTGGGAGTTCACAACGTTCGATAGGAACAGGTTTTGTTCCAAACACGTAGAACATAATTTCTAGAGGGGTTTATACGCCTTATCTACACAGCTTGCTGTGTTTTGAAAAAAACCCACAGCTTATCACATTTTTTGAACTTGATTTAAAATGAACCAAAACCGGTGGGCACGTGGACTAAACGTCAAGCTCATACATTATTTATTGCTTGAGATGGAAAGGCCGTGTTTCGATTCTCCACCTGGAGTACTGGGAGGAGGGGGAGAGGGGGCTTAGTAAATATATATTTTTTAAATTAGTACCGCGTCTTACTACTCATTAGGGTTTTACGTATATGTACTAATTACGATAATTTGTTAGGGATGATGAAGATTGATTTTAGAGAAAATGTAGCCGATTTTGTCTTGAGGGATAGTGGAAAACTATCTGGTAGAAACTACCCTCAGATTCGAACCCTGATCTCCCCGTTATCAGCAATCCAGTCTATTGCAAGATTGACGCTTTAGACCACGTGGCCACCGACATGGGCCTTACTAAATAATTTTCCATTCTACCTCCACACATATGCAGGAATATTTGTTCAATTCTACCTTCCTCATCCTTAGGGTAATAAGGCACGTAGAAAACACAAATAAAACTAAAATGTCTTAAATGTATTATGATCAAAATATACATACATATTTTTTTGCACCCCGTCTCAATATCCGTCCATGCTACCAGCATTTAGTTATACCATTCGGGAGGACACATGAAAGGTAAAATATAGTGGAAATGTACTCGTATTTGTGTGGAGGGAGAGTGAGAAGACATTTAGGTGAAAACAACCTCAGTACACCCGGCTGGGGTTTTAACCCTGACCTCACCATCACTAGCAAACCAGACCAGATGAGCTTAACGTTTGGTCTGCGTGCCCGCCGATGCGCGTTATATACTTAAATCTATTTCTTCCCAAAAGTTTTTTAAGAATCTTTTCTGACAGTTGCTATATCTATTCCTGTGCATCCACACGCTGTTGTTGACAGTGTATATTTCTCTATCCGGGCCGGTTTCATTGAAATACAAGGCTACAATTTACAATTTACATGCTACAAGTGAATCCTTTACACTTGTAAATAAAATAAGTTTTACAAAGAAAATTTTTTGACTTTCAAATTCGTGTGCATCTGAAGAAGATATTAATTACGAGTCAACTGTTTTATTTACAAGTGAAATATTAATATATCTAATTTAGTATTTATTGTTACAGTAACGAAAAGTACATGAACCATTTTAAAACGATTTTGTGACAGTTGTAGTTAAATGTTAAAATATTAGTTATTACAACTAATAATGGACATGAATGTATTTGTTTGGTGCGTCCTAAATTTGAGTTAATAAATAAACAAATAAAGTTATGGAATGAGGTACATTATATTAATGTTATTTGTATTTGAGGTTCAACATTACTGTGTGCGTGATTTATTCTTTCCTAAACCAAGACACTTGATTTATTTTGTATAACAATAATGCCATATATCTTGTATTAGATACGCCCTAATGAGCTTACTGTCGATGGGCCTATAAACTCCAATAATAATAATAATAATAATAATAATATTTGTAATAGTTACTCAATTTTCAATTAACTAGTTCGATACCGTTCATACGTGGCCATCCCCTAATCTCACTAATCACCTTAACTCCTAACCTCACTAATCACCTTATCTCCTAACCTCACTAATCACCTTATCTCCTAAACCAAAAATAACCTTGTCTCCTTACCTCAATAATCATCTTGTCTCCTCAACTTAATAATCACCTTGTCTCCTAACCTCAATAATCATCTTGTCTCCTCAACTTAATAATCACCTTGTATTCTAAACTCATTAATCACTAATCAACTCAATAATCTACACCCTCATTTAAAACCTATTAACATAATATTTATGTTATTTAAAATGTTTACTCAAGTTCTTCATTTATTAAAGTAGAACTTTACACTAAAATAATAATGTACAGATAACCTATTAAAATTACACTTGTAAAGTATTTTACCTATTTTCTCGGACTTGTAGAGAATACTCATTAATTTACAAGTGTTTGTAAGCTTTATGAAACCAAAATATAGAATTACTTGTAAAAACACTTTTAAATTATAAAATTTCACTTGTAGCTTTATGAAACACCATTTCTTAATTTCTAACAACTCACAAGTTAATTCTCTTGTAAATTGTAAACTCATAACTTTATGGAAGGCCCGAAACTAAATGAAATGAACTTATATAATTTTGGTCTATTCTATAATAACAATTAAATGGCATAGATAAGGATTAGATGGTTTGCGCCAGCTTTGTGTTTTTCTGTTATTTTAAAAGTTACTCAAAATAATAATTCCCTATTCATCTCTCTCGCTTTCTCTCTCTCTCATATAGGCCTCTATTGAATACTTTTAAGAGTGAAGTCGATTTACATTACTCGTTGAAATAATAAAACATATTGGCAAATAACTATGAACAATTTTACTCTCTCTCTCTCTGGACCCCTCGAAGAGAAAAGTATTATGATTGTAATTTTTTTAAATAGTAATCGAACTCTGTATTTTGATAAATACTGACCCACCTGAAACAGCAAAAGTGGTTTTCGTGAGGGTGTGTGTGTGTTTGTATCTCGACTCTGAAACTAAACTACTCGTATATTATCGATCGGGCTAAAACCTATTATTTTGGGTTTTATTAAGGTTCTCCCAAAAAGTTTTTTTAAAATTTGATATCCAACCCTTAAATAAAGTCTAGTTTATCGAAGGTCCAAACCCCAAAAAGAGATAAAATGTTTTTTTTAATCTGCTCTGACAATTTTGATTATATGTTGTATCCAGGTATTGTTTAAAATTAGGGCCTACAAACAAAATTGAAATTCTAGTTTCCCCGTGAAAATGAACTAACTATCTTAGAGAAGCGGAAATTTCCAATTTTGATCAAATCTCCGCAATTATATGAAACACGAAATAACTTATCATTGTAAAATTGTAGTACCATTAAAAATAATAATATTTTAATTTAGAACTTATTTTTTATAAAAACTAAAAATTTCTGCCTAATACATATTTTTTATGGGGCACTTAGAAATGGGAAATTGAGTGTTATGCCTTTTGGTGGACAGATATTATCAATGTTTCTGTAACGTTTTATATTACTTCATTTATGCTCTTTGGTGGAGTGTTTCGGCAACAATGTTTATTATTTTGTTTCACAAATCTTACGAATTTTTAGTAAATACAAATGATAAAAGAGAGAGAAAGTTTGTGCGGTGCTTCATACAATTTATTTTGTCCAGTATATTCTTGGCTGACAGACAAAAGAAAGCTAACCGTAAGGGACAATATAGCACTTCTGTGTACAACATGTTAACACTTGCAGAACACAATCAAGCAGGTGTTGATTCTTTCAGTCTGTTCCAGGGTTTTTCCTACTCTCACCGCCTCCCTCCTTCGTGAAAAGATACTTGTGTCAGAAAGTGTCTGGTCCGAAGTTGAAGTATATCGAACCTTTAAGGAGCGTCAGTGTAGCGGAAGGGCCGATAGTTTTTTCTTGAAGCAGCCCTAACTTTTCAGCGAGGGGGAAAATCCGTCAGTGCGTGCAACGAATGTCCTTCATTTGGACGTCTTGTGATAACAATTGTTTTTATATCACCGCGTCTTACTACCCGTTCGGGTTATATATTTGATATGAAGTCGGATGCACTGGAGAAATGTATACCACTTTAAGTGAGAGGCCGTGGACCCGAATTTGCGTGGAAGGAGGGTGGAAAATCATTAAGGAAAACCATCCTTTGAGCCATGATCTCCTAGTCTTCGGCAGTCTAGTCCAACACGAAAGTAGCGCGTTAGACCACGTGGCCACCGAGGCGGGTGACATTTAACTGAAAGCTTAAAGAGTTGGTCTTTGAATAGCTGAAAAGATGATCTGAAGAATCAAGCACGTTGAGCCAAACGTGTCTTATTACCCCTTAAACAAGGGTTGCGAAGCGAGAGAAGACGTAATTTCCCCATCGATATTAAAAAATACCGTTTTAAACATAAGTTGCATGACTTCACACTTAGTCAGTTTGATTAAAAATACATTTTTATTACTCTTATCTTCAATCTAAACTTTC
>CABFOV010001429.1:90163-100513 GCA_902141375.1 Timema poppense
ACCCCCTTTTCGAATCGATTTTTCATGAATGTTTCCAGTTTGGTTAGCGCATCGCCCGTGACTCTCAGGTCACTCTTTTGCACCTTGAGGCTGATGTTCGCACCGTATACAGTAGGATTTTGGCATTAAAAAAAACATTTTTTGCTCTCAATATTGATAACATTTTACTATTTTATTAATATTATTTATCTTATAGGTATTTATAATAACTATTAAAAGTAACAGCTGCTGATAACATGACTTGACGTATGAATTTGTGAAAATACGTAAGATATAGTAACACTTCCATCTGTCGTATACGGTTCTTTTTATCAAAATTTGACTGTTGGTCTACTTTTATGTTTTATGTTTTTAACAGCATGTCTTACAACCTATTTAGGTTATACGCGTATGTACCAATTACGTTAAGGAGTAAGAAATCAGGAAGGTTGAATTAGAGGAAGTGTACACGCATTTACGTAGAGGAAGAGTGGAAAACCATTTAAAAAACCAGCCTCAGTACACCCATCTCCCAGTCATCGGCAGTTAAGTTTAACACGAGAGTGACCCCTTAGACCATGCGGCCACCAGTATATTTTTTATGTGTTCATTCACACGCTAGTTCTTTGTTTATATTGGCTGAACATATTTTAAATAATTTTCTAAAAACAAATTTAATTACAAGTCAAAAATAATACCTAGGCCAAACAAACGTATGGTTTTTTTTGTCACCACGTCCCACTACCCGTTTGGTTTGTAAGCTACGCATATGTACTAAATACACTATACGCTATGGATGAGGAAGGTTAAATTTAGATAAAGGGTATCTGCATTTACTTGGCGGGAGAGTAGAAAACCATTTAGAAAAAACTGTCCTTGGTAAACCAGACCAGGATTAAAACCCCGATATTTATGTAATCGAAAGTTCAGTCTATTGCAAGAATGGCAGCAAATATCATTCGACCACAAAAGCGGGCGTATGCATATATATGTAGATGGTTTTGTGATCTAGTTGCCATTTCAATATGGCGGCCAATTAAAAAGTTTTTTTGTCTAATAGCTCATCTCAACTGATTGGAATTTAACGTTGATAAGCAATCTATCGAGTCCTTAAGGTCTTTTTTTGTTGTTGCAAATTATGACATATATTCTGAGACTTACTTACGTCTTAAACCACGTGAACCACTGTATTCCCTTATTAATTTATAATGAATTATTGGCTACAGTATTTATTTATTTTCTGTCTAACTTGATCACCAAGGAAAAAATAAATTTTAAATCCAACTTCAAATCCAAGGAGAAGCTGCGGAAGATATCCCAACTTTAAATTCAAAGAAAAATATTAAGACTGTAGTAACCTGCTTCAATGGCCTAATGGCTTAAGGCAGGGTGGTCCAACGTTTTTAATCCTAATGGCCTAATCTGATTACCGGTTTGCACCATGGACCGAAGATATATTTATTAATTCCAATAACTTAATGTAGGCCTACAAACAACACTGAATAAACAATTATTTTCAAACATAAAGTAAATTGTATTTTTTTGTTGGTAAAATCTTTCATATTTAACGGTCAGAAATAGGTTTAAGAATCTCCCAAAAAGTATTATTAAAATAGATGAACACACACACACAGTCACAAAACAACTTTATATTTATATATGTATATATTTATAAATATTTCTACTATTCAAATAAATCATTACTAAATTCAATCAATACAATATTTTTATTAGAATCCATAGCTATTTCATCTTTGTTTCACAAAGGGTTTACCTTTAATTATCCTCCAGAATACAATTTAAGTGGGCGCGGGCCACCATTTAGACCACACTGGTCTAAAGCGTCACTCTCAAAGGGTTTTCCACTCTCCTTTCACGTAAATTCAGATACACTTCCTCTAAATATAACCTTTATAATCCCTAAAACCATTAACGTAAATAGCACCTACAAAAGTGTATAACCCGAAAGGCTAGTGAGATGCGGTGCTAGAAAAAAAAAGGGGGGGGGGGCATTTACTAATACATCCTCTTACCTTGTTATTTATTCAATAATCTGAAAATAGTAATAGAAACATTCTCATTTCTAATCGTGTGCCACGAGAATCCGCGTCCAAGCACAGTTGTGTGTGTGTAAGACTCCGCCATTTGTCGGCCACGTGAAGTTCATCAATAAGAGAGTTTATTCCCTCACGCCCCCCCCCCCCCCCCCCCNCCTTCGCCTAATGGATCCCACGCAATCTGGCTACTGTTATTCTTGCTGTTGCTCTTGTTTGGCTCCTCTTACTTCCTGGATTGGTGGCTGTGTGGACGGTTGCCATGGCAACCCAACGTGTCTGGCGAGCGAAAACTCTCTCTCCGCCGTCACCACAATCAATACATAGAGATACTGCCACTCACTCACTCACTCAATCAGGTTTTATTGTAACGTCACCAGGAGGTTGAGAAGAGGGGTGCTCTGGGTGAATCTAAAACAACATTAATGGGCTCCCTCCAACCTGAACATCTCGCCTTTATACAGTTCTAATGCATTCCTAACCTTGTTTCACTACTGATTAAAGGATTTGGGGATATATCAGGCGGGTGTTGGCAGTCCGATACCGTTTTATAGGGAACGCGAACTAAGGTCCGTATTTTTGCTTTAAGAGAAAGTATTGTACTATCTCGAGATTTTGATGAATCTTTACGTTTTATGATAAAGTGGATATTATCATTTTGTCTGTCCACATTTCTGCCTGTCTGTCCCTGGCCACGTGATTTGATGGATTTTATTGAAACTTGATATTTAGATTTTATGGGTCTATACCTCGGGACTATTTTTTTTCTATCCTAGCCCTCAAATTAATGGCAGTTTGCTGATAAGTGATTTCTTTGAAATTCAAATTTTTTGGAAATGGCTTTAATGATTTTGTTTAAAATACATCTTATCTAGGATTTGTTTGACATGACAAATAATATTGTGACATTTGTTTTTGGAAAAAAATATTGTTTAAGGATGGTTTAATAATAAGGAGTATATATTATTATTTTAATGAATCAGTTTAAAGGTAGTATATTCACGAAAAATTATAGAAAATTTGAATTTTTTTGAAATTGGTCTTGGAGAATGAGTTCATAATGAGAAGCTGAGAATAGTTTTTCATGATAAATAAGAATAAGTTTATATTTTTACCATTGGCCAGTTGTTTGGGTTAGTTTAAGAATATATTGTTTTTGAAAATTTGAAATTTGTTAAAAAAATAATATTTAAACAATAGGGTTTAAAATATATAGATTAAAGTGTCTTTATTGTGATTACCAAGATGATGTGTTTGTTTTTATGAAGAAAAAATTACTTAAGGGTTAGTAAAGGTTACTAAAAACATATTTTGGAAAATTTTCTTTAAAGCACACAATATGAAAAGGTTTGTGCTATTATATTGAACAATTTTTTTTTCAGTTTTTATGACAAAAAATATTCTTGGTCCAAATGAGACAACTATCTGTATTGTTTAATTTGAGCAGGACTTTTTCATTTCATTCAAAAAAAAGTCAAATGCCACTCCACCCATGACAAATATTCATTGAGCTCACTACGTGTTACTATAATATATATATTGTATAATATTATTTTCAGCTTATTTAATATATCTTTATAAAAAAAACCACGCTAAATGAGGTTTTACTTATAGAAATATATTATATATATTCGCATCCAATGACCATTTTCTCTATTTGTCCTTTATATTATTTGTTCCTTTTACATGTTCCTATCAAGTGTCCTATCATTCTTTACCATTTTCTCCCCGTTGTGTTTTCTAGTGTCCCCTTTTAGGAAGTTGCTTTTCATGTTTCACACTCCCTCCTGATGAGTTCCGATAGAATGAAACCTAGGCTGGGGGTTTGGGTGATACCGATAGATTTTATTGAAGAGGCAATCATCATCTCTTTGTCCAGTGGCAGCATTGTAAAGTCTGAACTGTGTTCTCCTTGTCATTGTAAAAGTCATATTGTGTTCGTTCTTTTTACATTTTTCTAATCACCTTTCTTGTAGCTTCTTCCAAATATAATTTTAAGTTATTTAGAAAGTTACTCCTGTCCAGGAGAATCAAACCCAGGAGATCTGTCGTAGTACGCAAGTTATATAACGCTGAGCAAGGTAGAATCGCCCCTCACTTAGGGCTGCTTATGAAACATTATTTATGTCGAGCTTAGGTAATAAAAATATTAAAAAATCACAAAATTAAATTATGGTCATGAATATGTCATGAATAAAGCTTGTCGGTTATGAACATATAAATACAAGAACACCATACCAGTAAGAATTATATTTTTAGTGCATGCACATAATAGCTACTATGTATTCTCCGATTATGACGTAATCAAGAAATAAAATGACTTAAGTCAGATAAATAATAATTATGGAGGATATGGGGTGGATATTAAAATACAAATTTTCTTTAGTATTTTATTCAAGTCATAAATAACTGCATTAAATTAGTAAAAAATGCATTACAAAGTCATAAAAACAAGTTTGTTTGACTCTTTAGACACCTTGATGATTCCAAACGAACACAATTTTACAAATGACGATATAGGTCTATAGGTATTGTATTATTGTGGTGGCACAGCACAATATTGTCCCAACCATTTTATATATAATATGTATAATTTATATGTATAATTACAGAGATGCAGACTAATTTTTAGTTTTGCACAAAACTGGTGCTGAATTAATAATAATGGTATATTTGACATCTGATACAAATTCTTAAGATCGCGAGGACAGGGAAGTGAATATTTGATTATCTCTAGAAGCTATTTAGAGAATTATATTTTCATGATCATTGGAGGTTTTTAATACTTAAAATAAGGTTATTTTGCACAGTCCCCAATTCAAAAAAATACAAAATGTGAGTGAATATTTAGCTTATATAAAGTGCTTCGCCTTTAAAACTACAGGTAGTAATTTTAACTTAGAATTTGGGTTGTTACAAATGACATGTAGCCAGCCCATCATTCAGAGTTTGGATAGGTACAATTTACCCATGTGCCCCACATGTTCCTGCGACACAATATATTTTAGAAACTTATTATCTTTGGTTTGTTCACGAGTTCTTTTTTTGTGGCAGATAATATATGTTTAGCTTAAAAACAAAGTACACGCTTTTAATACTACTTCACCGCGCGGGTGGGCACTTGGCCTAAATGTCAAGCTCATCTAGTTTGGCATCCCGGTGACGGGGAAGTAAGGCTTCGAATCCCACCCGGGTGTACTCTTCTTAAACGATTTTACACTCTCATTCCACGCAAATACGGGTACATTTTCTCTAAACTCCACCTTACTCATCCCTACTCTTTAGTGTGATTAAATGCATATAGCCAGAATGGGCAGTAAGACGCGAAGCAAAAAAATAGTTGACAGAATGTTTCTAGACACATTAAATAGCTCGTAAAAATATAACTTGTCTCTTGTAACTTCTTCTTTGATCTCTGGAGAGAGTGACCCCCAGGGGCTATATCCCTGTCCATCTGTTTTCCCGCGTTACGTCTCCAAGACTTAAGTCCTCCTCTGTATCTTATCGTGACATCAATACAACCGCCCCCTCCCCCGTCTTGATACAGCTTAAGGCGAGAGACAAGGAGCGGGGTGACGGGGAAAGAACATCATACATGGCTTTATGGGTCATAACTCATAACAGTCAGCGAGCGACGCGAGGCGGACCGTGGCGATCCACTTTAGAACAAAGTAATTCGTTTTCAAAAGCGATTCGACGCGACAAGTTGGACGTCGAACTCTCTACTGCCGAAGTATTTGCCAGTCCACAGGTTTTCCCCCTCCGGTTTGGGGTTTGGTTCCTCAAAACATCCAAGACTTTACTGAGAATATGATCAAAGATCACTGTTGACCTCCTTGTATACTCGACAAATCGTGACTCGTGTCTCCTTAGCACGGGAAACAAATGGTGATATTCACCCATGGGCTTAGGCAGAATTTAATATTGGGAAAAGGGGGATTGGGGGGTTCAAAATCGTAGGTTTATGACATGATGTTAAGGTTTACTATTAAACCTCAAGAAATAAAAACATTACTATTTTATACAGTAATGGCGGAACTTTATTTGTGTAAGAGAAAAATAGGGGCAACTAGCAAAAAGTTTTTAGGAACTTTTACTCCTCTCTCCCCAAGTTAATGTTAGAACATTGAATGTTACTATAAGCTATTTTTAGAGGTTCTCGTTTGGAGAGTTTTGTAAATTATTATCTTTTAACAGGTATTTAGAATAGTGTAAGCCCCAATTATTTTTTTAAACTCGGATATTCTTGGAGGATATTTGGAGTAGTATTTCAGCAAACTTTCTAAAAGCTATTCTAAGGAGTGCTTGACAGATTTTTTTAATAGATTAGATTACCCTAGAAAATAATTGAAGTGGTCCCCCCCAGATTTGGGGGNGGGGTTGGATTGCCTAATAAACTATTTAGAGCGTTTTAAGCCTGATGTTTTTTTAATAGATACTCTAAAAGCTATTTTAAGTGGTCTTCCACCAGGAAATTTTAAAAATAGGATGTGCTTTGAAGCTATTGAAAGTGGTCTTACACTAATATAATTTTAAAAATTGAATGCTTTTGAAAGCCAATTGGAGTGGTTCCCGCTTGGATTTGTTTTAAATATGATATGTATACAAAAGTTATTTGGAGTGGCTGCATACGGGTATTTATTTTAAAAATCATACATCTCTAGAAGGCATTTAGAATGATAATTTCATGGAAATTTGTTAAAATGTAAATGCCTCTAGAAGCTATTTGGAGTGGTCCTTCCCTGGCATATTGTTGACAAGTGAATTGCTCTAATAAGGTATTTTAAGTTTGATACAAGGCCATCTTTAAGCTTAGTATTAAAAACTTTGTATTTTATTTATTTATAAGGAAGTTGGGGGTTGAAACCCATATATCTTCCCCTCCCTCTTTACGCCCATTTATTCCCTACAATAATCCCTGTCTCGACATACTTCATGAACCCATTTGCTCCTTCCCTACTTCAAGTTTTTCCACTTTAAATCATAATTTTAACTAAGAAAAACCTTACGTGATAGTTTTGACGACGCCATTTTACCAATTAGAGAAGTGCCGCCCCGTTTCGCAACGCTGTCTGTGTGTTGATTGCTCGCTCTTTGTCGCGTGTAGACGCCTCACACCTCGCCAGTCTCGCTACCTGTGTTGATATACAGTAGCCCCATGACTTATTTGGAGCTGACTGACAGATGACGGCTTTGAAAAGATACCAGATCAAATTATGTATCCCTACGCCGAACCATATAATCTGCAAAAACATGTGTTTAGCAGCTGTCACGTTTGACAGTCAAAATTTAGGTCTATACCTAAATGTTGGCTGTCAGAAGTCAGCTGTGAGCTGTCAGTCAGCACCAAAGAAACCATGTGGCTACTGTACCTTTGGATCACTCATGGAATTGTGATTTACAGAGCTAAGACATGAGATGTAGCAGTTGTCATGGAACAAGTGGGAGAGAAACTCACATAAAGACGAGCAAGGCCCGGTTAATGATGACCTAAAAACGATAAAAATATATTTTAAAATGACCTAAAATTTTTTAAAAAATCTAAAAATATGAACAAAAACTTGTAATAACTTCACACAACTAAATAAAAACACGTACTTTAAATAAATCTAGACTTAAAAAATACATATGCAATTTAAAGCTAAAATGTCTTCTACGAGACGAGTGTAAAATAGTGTTTTGCCCTCCCATCCCTCCAGGATCTCGCTACCTTTATTTGGCCTTGAAAGAATGTCAGGAATGTGTATTCAGAGCAGTTTCTGTTTCCTTAGCCAGATGACGTCACGTCGCATTAGCTTCTATGTGCCTTTTACATTTTATCTTCATGCTTTCGTTTTATGCTCTATATATTAATCATCACTTTGAAAATATTCTATAAACGTGTAAATTTTTTACAAAACTTTAGTAAATTAATGTAAATATCGTATATAGTATCCCCCCCCACGTGTATATAATAGAAAAAACTTAGTAACTTAATGTAAATATTGTAATTTTTTATCTGTGAAGTTCTTGTCTGTTTTATTTTGTGTTAGTTTGTAGTTTTATGATGGCTGAAAACATTGAAAATATTTTTTTTTTATCTTACGGTATCTACTAAACGATGAACTAATTAAGTGATTATAGTCATAATAGTGATAGTGAATCAGATCATGGAGGATAGGAAAATATTGTGAACAGTGATGATAGTGATCGCAATCCAAATTATATTGTCGAGAATGATCCTGATACACATTTTAGTTGTAACGTGCAACAAAGCCAGTCTGAAAGGTAAAAATGACCATCTTTGTTCTTCTGTTTCATAAAATAAGCCTATTCGTATAGTAGCACGAAATATTGTCCACATTCTCCAGTGACCAATGATGGACTACGCGAAAGATAAAATTTCAATAAAAGAATCCTTCTCTCCCTTTTTTTTTACTAACCAAATGAGTGATAAAATTATTGAACGCACTTATTATGCTATATCAGAGAAAATAAAAAAGTACAAAGAACGAATTTCTACTGTTTCTGCATTATGTGAGGACGAATTTTGTGCCTTTTAGGAATACTTATTTTATCCGCTGCACAAAAGGACAATCAATCATCTTCCTTACAAGGAAATGTTCAATTCCGAGTATAGTGGCAGATGGTACAAAGCCTCTATGAGCTGTGACAGGTTTGATTTCATTATTGAGCGCTTAAGATGCAATTTTCGTGCAAACAAGAGAAGAAGAAGAAGAAAAAATCGCTTTGCTGCTATACGAAAAATCTGGTGATAATTTTTAACGGGATGTAGGGATTCTTATAAAACAGATTCGTATCTTACAATTGGTGAACAGCTATTAGTTTTTAAAGGTAGATGCAGATTTAGGATGTGCATACCTAATAATCCAGCGAAATACGGAATAAAAAATTGCAATGATATGCGACACTGCCAAAAAATACATGATTGACGTAGTCCCGTATCTTGGAAAAGGTACCACAACTAAGGGTATGCCTCTTGCAGATTATTTTGTCAAAGAACTGACTAAAACTGTTCAATGTTCAAATAGAAATCTACCATTCGATAACTGGTTCACATCGGCTACTTTGGCAAACGAGATGTTGGATTACCACGCTCACAACTGTTGAACGTTACGTCATAATAAGAGAGAAATACCACAAGATATTTTNGTCATTTATTTTTGGTTTTGATGGTCCCATAAAATGGCATCATCCAAGACTAAAAACAATAAAGTAGTTTTATACTGTCAGCATGTCATGTAAAGTCAAACATCAATGAACAGACTAAAAAACCTGAGACTATCGAGTTTTACAATTCAACAAAAAAAAGGGAAGTTCATACGATGGAGAAAATGTGTAACCACATGCCATGGAGTAGAAAAACAAGAAGGTGGCTGGTTTGTGTCTTTTATGGTATGATAAATTTAATCCTGGTAAATTCGTATGTGTTATTATTTTATATTATTTTAGTAACAAAATGAGTAATGGAAAGAAACCATTAACAAGACGTCACTTTGCTAAGAGGCTAAACTGTGAACTTGGGCGGCCATGGCTTCAACGCCGTCTTGAAAGGTTTAACCTTCCCCAGCCACCTGGTCAGGACATAGCGGAAATCCTAAATGTAAATCAACATACTTTTAAACCAAATCAACCGGAACTGCAAACCAGAAAAATCTGTGCTTTCTGTACATCAAAAAACAACAACGAAGAGTGATAAGATACCTGTGTTGTCGCTGCCACAAAGCAATGTACAGAGAACAACATGAAAAGTGATGTGTAGAATACGTAGAAGGACTTAAAATGTTCATTATATTTTAGGATTAAGATAAAAAACTTTATATATGTAAATAAATGAGAGTTTTGACTATATTTTTTAAAATTTTAACTTAATTACCTATGCTCGTCTCAGAGACGAATCTCTAGCTTTAACGTGATTCCTACGTTGAATGTATATATACACTCAACGATTCTTACACACCTTAGCTTCCGAGGGTTTTTACATTCCGCTAAATTTAATATTGGTTTACAAATATATGCTTCAGAAGTAATAGCTGCCCCCTCCTAACGCAACCCTTTCCAGGTTAGTTGCAGTACCTCACCAGGAATGTGTATTTTACAATCATTATTATTATTATTATTAGCACCGCGTCTTACTACCCGTTCGGGTTATACGCACTTACGCTAATGTGTAATGGTAGGGTGATTGTGAGATGAAATGAAGGACCTACAGTTTAACGTGGAATCCGAACCACGGTGGAGGCCTGGCATTCCTCACATTCGCAAGATGTCTTGTCAGAGGTGAAGGAAGGGTTTGGTAATCAGATAAATCTTTGCC
>CABFOV010001429.1:102808-118288 GCA_902141375.1 Timema poppense
GGGGGGGGGGGGGGGGGTGTATCAAACTCTTAAGTCTTTTGTTATCGAAGCAACCTCTTTTTCTCTCTCTCATCCTTGGAATGACTCTCTGAACTGTTTTTATTGTATAAACTGAATTTGTTTTGACGCTTTGTAAAAGGGATGTAAACTACATAGTAGGATTCTGGTGAAAAGGAACCCTTTAGGGAACACAAACATGTTTTTTTTGTGTTCAACATTGCTAAGTTGATAAAATTTTACTATATTATTAATATCATTTTATAGGTATTAATATATTGTCTATCAAAATATCGCATGACTTGACTTATGAACATATGAACCTAGTTTTATTACATTTTATAACTATCATAGAAGGTTCTTTTAACTGGAACTCCACTACAGCTCAATTTTTGTAGGAAGGGCCTTTTTCTGACGGTTAGAAAAGTTACTAGATTTACTTTTACTTGTCACTTTTCCTATATCCGCTTTGGTGACCACGTGGTCTAAGGCGTTACTCTTGCAATACACTAGACTGACGATGATGGGGAGATCGAGGTTAGAATCCCGGTCGGGTGTACTTAAGGTAGTTTTTCCTCGACTGTTTCTTAATTTTCCTTCATTAAAATGCTGGTATGTACGTGGTCATAGAAACATAATGGGGGGGAGGGGGGGAAGAACATCGCATTAAAAAAAAGTATACATGAAATAATATAGACTGTTACAAAAACATATTATTTGTTCTGTGTCCCATTTCCCAAAGCTCTATCTAAAAGATAAATTTACCTATAATGACTCAGATGGTATTAGTTTTTATAAAATATAATTTAAAATAAAAGTTGTTTATTATTAAGAGTCAGACAACTTTGAAATGGTATGTTATTTTGTATCTCAGAGAGTTGCGGAGATGTTATCAATATTTACACACCCGCTTCGGTGGCCGCGTGGTCTAACGCACTACTCTCGTGTTGGACTAGACTGCCGAACACGGGAAGATCGGGTTTCACTCGCGGTCGGGTGCACATGATGGTTTTCCACTTTCCCTCCACGCAAATGCGGGTGCATTTCCTCTAAATTAAGCCTTCCTAATCCCTAACCCATTAGTGTAATTAATACATAGGCGTATAACCTGACCAGATAGTAAAAAGTGGTAGTTAAATAAAAAACATTTGCCCTTATGTAAAGTGCCCCAAAAGTAATTCTCATGGCAAAAATCGTTATAGCCAATTTTACCCTTGAGTAAACTACCCTTAATTTTAGGGTTGGATGGAGAGTTCCAAAAACTCATCTAGGTAAACTTATGTAAACCCTAGATACCAGGTTTTATCCTGATCAGTAAAATAGTTTCGGACCTAGTCCCAGTAACAAACAGACCGCATTGTAAAAACAAATTGTTTGGGTTCAGGGAGACATCGATCAAAATATCGGATTAGATTTTTTTTACCAGCCCAATATTTTCTTTCTCCGAAGGGTTTCGAAAGAGTAAAAGTAAGTTGTTTACTTTATAAATCAGCGCCCACCTTTGAGTAGTCTTTTGCTTATATTTTGGATATTTATTATAATACATTTTTTCCACTACTAAATAATCCATAACTTGCCATACCCACTCTTCGCTTATGTAAGAAAAACAATGGGCAAACATATTTTTTTACAAAATAATTGAGTTGACTCTTGGTAACAACGAGAAAATGACAAACGTGGACTTGGATTCATTTCTAAAATAATTTTACATATTGAACTTAGGGAATGGAATTTGAAAATGTAATTTCTATTCCTCACATTAAACGAGGTTTTTTCTTCTAAAATATAAATAAATATTTTCACTTAGTTTTTATCTGATGTATGAGATTTATATATTTTGTAAAATGTACCACATTTGGTTTTAGTTATTAAGAAGGTTATATTTGGAAGAAGTGTACCCGCATTTTCGTGGAGGAAGATTGGAAAACCATTTTGGAAAAATTACCCTCATTACACCCGACCGAGAGTCGAACCTCGATCACCCCGAAAATGGCACCTTAGACCACGCGGCCACCGAATTTGACGAAACAATTTAATATACAGTATTATAGAAACATAATGGGGGAAAATAAGAACATCACATTTCACTAAATAGCATACATGAAATAATAGACACGGTTACACCACATATTATTTGTTATGTGCATTTTCAACTCTCCATTTCCCAAAGTTCTATTAAAAAAAAAGTTGACTTTAGCTCGGATAGTGTTTTTATCAAATATTATTTAAAATCAAAGTTTTTAACAGCTATACAACTTTTAATGATAAGTTATTTCGTGTCTCAATTAGTTGCGGAAATAAGCTCTATTATGTTTGTAATACTAAACAGTGCCTAGATTCAAATTTTAGTCAAATTTTAAAGCCGATTTTTAGAAGAAGAAAAAAATAGCTCATTTTGACCCTAAGTAAATTATCCTCAATTTTAGGGTTGGGTGGATAATTTCATAAAACACTGAGTAATCAAACGAAAACCCTGGACACAAAGTCTTAGCCCGATTGGTAAAATGGTTTTATCTCGAGGTCTAGTAAACACGTTTTTGTGTTTAGGGAGGGTGGGTTGGGGGGTCATGAAACTTCGAAATTTATCCAAATTTCAAATTAGTTTTTTTTTGCGATCACAACATTCTCCTCAACTAAGAGTAGCAAGAAAGTCAAAATAGCCGGTATTTGTTTCCTTTTATTTATTTTTATTTATTTAGGGTACGTGGACTTTTTGAATATACTGAATATATCATCACACGAGAATTTTACGAGCGAACGCGAAGGAGCCTACCACTTTTGCCGAGAAAGGTATTTTTATATACCTGCCATGGTTATTTTACACGCCACACTCGACATGGGTCCGGCGGCTTCACTTCCCCTCTGAAGGAAGCTACGCTACGGATGTTTATCGCTAAAAACAAATCCGTCGACCTCGGCTCGGCTTGAACTTACGAACATCGAGCTCTGAGGTAAGCACTTTACCTCAAGACCAACGAGGTCGTTTTGATTTTACGAAGAGCTGAAAGGGGTAAGTTGGTCAAACTTTTTCCACAAAAAAAAAAAGGTACTCTATTGTTGAAAACTAGGGAAACACTGATCTAGTAGAGAGGAAGTTGGGCGTCATGTCATGTCTTGTCTTGTCTTGTTCGCCGAGTGATTGCCACACCAAGTGTGCAAGTGAACCTCACACGGATTGCTTCTGAAAGCGTCTGTCGTCAGAGGTGCATCAGGAGCTTCCAAAGTTTTATTGCACCTCATTCATTATTCATACCTCTCCTGACCTTGTCACTTGGTGAAATATAGTCGGATCACCACAGGGAGATCTTTTAGGGGCGAGTACAAAACAAAATGTTCAGCAGCTATGGCTTAGGGTTCCGTCAGACTGACAAGCGTGCGAGCGCGCAAGTGACTGGCCAAACTGGTGAGCGCGTGATTAGCGGATATCTAGCGATAGTTGTTGACGAGGAGGCTCCAAATCTTGGCTCAGTGAACTACTGAGGGTGGTTTTTGACAAGTGATTTAGTGTTGTAGTTTTCTCTTCCTCTCTCCACCCTAATGGCGATTATTATTTGTAAAGGCTTACTTTGATAATATTGAAGTATTTTAACATATCAGTTTTATACATATATATGTATATGAATGCTTTATGATCTTACCAATTAAATTAGGCCGTTAGTAGCAAGTGTGATAAAGTTATTGATAGTAATAAAAATTTCAAAATGAGAAGGTTTCCTAGCACTCAATGAACCAACATACAATAATATTGCCCAGCGCCTGTAAACTAGACTGTACCGGGTCGAGCGCGCGCGCTTGAAAGATAGAACCTGTTCTATCTTTCAAACGCGCGCGCTCAGTCGCTCACACGCTCCAGTCTGCCCACCTCTCATCACAACCAATGTGTTCTATTTTATATTTTAGTCGCTCACTCGCCCAGTTTGGCCATCCCCTTACGGCTGTGGAATATAATGGACTCCAATTTTCGTTCGAAGGGCATTGTTTGATGGCTAGAAAAATCTACTAGATTAACTTTAATGTATTTATACCCTATGTGGTGTCATGTGATTTACTGTTATTCCTTTTGATAGATGATTCCGTCAATATACTACCTATTAAATAACACTAATAATATAATAAAACCCGCTTCAGTGGCCAAACGGTCTAAAGGCGTCACTCTAGTGTTAGATTGGACTACTAATGACCGGAAGATTGGTGTTCAAATCCCGGTTAGGTTTGCTGAGGGAAATTTTACTTAAACGGTTTCCCACTCTCCTTCCACGCAAATGCGGTTATATTACCTCTAAAATGCTCCCTTCCTCAGCCATATCTCATTAGAGTAATTATCATACATACGTATAACCCGAACAGGTAGTAAGACGCGATTATAAAAAACAACTTTTTCTAGCGGTCATATACATGTCCATTCGTAAGGGAAACGGGATATAACAGTGATGCGCCTCGCGTCTTACCACCCCCACCCCGTAGACTACGGTCTATCTGCATATTTACACTTTAGGGAGGGGGCTGGAGTAGGGATGAGTAAGGTAGGATTTTGGAGAAATCAGAGTTGGCAAAATAACGGTTTAAATGAATATCAAAATAACATTTTTTTTAAATAAAACTGTTTTGGCCTGTTTTAAACATGTTGTAAACAGTGCTATGAAATATTATGTTTTAAACGCATAAAAATAAGTTTCAGATATATAAAAAGATGTTTTATATACACAAAACATGTTTAAAAAACTGCTTTTAAACCATTTAAGATGAAGTTGTAAAGCATGCCGTATAATATGTATTCCTATGTTTATGAATGAAATATATCCAGTAGGGAAATTAGTTTACTTGCAAGGGAGTTTTTTTTTTTNTTACCTCTAAAATGCTCCCTTCCTCAGCCATATCTCATTAGAGTAATTATCATACATACGTATAACCCGAACAGGTAGTAAGACGCGATTATAAAAAACAACTTTTTCTAGCGGTCATATACATGTCCATTCGTAAGGGAAACGGGATATAACAGTGATGCGCCTCGCGTCTTACCACCCCCACCCCGTAGACTACGGTCTATCTGCATATTTACACTTTAGGGAGGGGGCTGGAGTAGGGATGAGTAAGGTAGGATTTTGGAGAAATCAGAGTTGGCAAAATAACGGTTTAAATGAATATCAAAATAACATTTTTTTTAAATAAAACTGTTTTGGCCTGTTTTAAACATGTTGTAAACAGTGCTATGAAATATTATGTTTTAAACGCATAAAAATAAGTTTCAGATATATAAAAAGATGTTTTATATACACAAAACATGTTTAAAAAACTGCTTTTAAACCATTTAAGATGAAGTTGTAAAGCATGCCGTATAATATGTATTCCTATGTTTATGAATGAAATATATCCAGTAGGGAAATTAGTTTACTTGCAAGGGAGTTTTTTTTTTTTTTGCCTGCACCTTACTGCAAACAATTTTGTTCGCGTTATTTTTAAACGTGCCAACCCTGGGAGAAATCGTATACGTATTTACGTGGAGGGAAAATGGGGTAAAATTTAGGAACAAATAAACCTTCTCACTACACCCGGCCTGGATTCGAAACTGGACCAGACACAGAAGAGACTGAATTCTTTTCCCGTGGGTTTCACGCCACTGCGGCGGGTTAGAAGGGATAAGAGGGGTAGGAAGGTAAATGTTTTTTTGAAATCTTTTATCGGTTCACGATGTTTGTGAAGGCTATTTGGAGCACGTGTTCGAACAGCTTCGCGTGCTGTATGTTAGATCCGATGGATCTCTCTCCCTTCGATAGAGAGGACACCCCCCCCTCCCCCCATCTTCTAACGCAATCCAAATAACACGAGTCTTCCACATGTTCAGTCAACGAGCGACGACTTGCGAGCGACTGGGGGTATGTGTACCCAGCGAGGGCTCGGAAGGCAAACGAAACCACTCAGACGAATCCAAGACTCAAAAGAGAGAAAGAAGCAAAGAAAAAAAAAAATCGCGACATGTCGAACAAACGAGGTCGAGATTTTTTTTTTCTCGTTCCATTATTATATCTAATTTCAAAAAAGGAATAAATGGCCAATTTCATTATGTAAGATATTTTCTTTTGCCAACTGCTCGTTTGATCTAATGCCCCAGACACACTGACGATGTTTTCTTAACTTATTCGGTAGATAAACCTATTTGTAAATAATTATGACAACTCTAACGAAATAATCTTTGACGTGTCCACTATTAAAAAAAACCCATATGGTCATAGTGCCAGACATCTAGGAAATTGGGAAACACAGGACATTTCACAAAATCACAAAATCTATTAAAAACACTGGAATATTTGTTAATTGGGAACATTCAACTGAAAGTTTAAAACAATAGGTATTTGGATGGACGAAAAGGTCAACAGAAGAAAAAAAATTCTTTGTATTTTACGTACATTTTCTGAACAGACTGATTATATCAGAACACAAGAATTTCTATGAGCGAGAGTGAAAGGGCCTACCGATTTTACCGGGAGAGGTATTTTAAAATAATTTCCAGGGTTCTTTTTCATGACACAATCGACATGGTACCGACGGCTTTACTTTCCCTCCGAAGTAAGTTGTGCTACGGATTTCTATCGTCCAAGAAAAATCGGTCGACCCCAGAAGATGTATTTTCCCATCGATATTAAATAATCCTGATTCAAACAAACGCATTATGACTTCACACTTCGTCATTTTGATGAATAATGAAACTTTATTACTCTTTTCTTAAATATGAGCTGCCTGGAAAAAGGGTAATTCCTTCTGGAAAACACTGGGTATTTGGTAGCAAGACTATTTAGTGGTAACCCGCTTCGGTGGCCACATGGTCTAAGGCGCTACTTTCACTAGACTAGAATGCCGATGACTGAGAGATCGTATTTCGAATCCCGGTCGGGCGTACTGGGGATGGTTTTTCCTCAACAGTTTTACACTCTTTCTCTCCACGCAAATTCGGGTACACTTCCTCTAAATTTAAATGTCCTTATTCCTAACATATTAGAGTAATTAGTACAAAAGCTTATAACCGGGATGAGTATTGAGTAGTAAGAGGCGGTGCTAACAAATTTTTGTTATAGCTACCATCATTATTTTAATTTAAGTTTCTCTGCAGAATTAAGTAGGAAAACATCGCCTGTTAATTTATATAAGGCTCTGTAATAGTGCGAGATGAATGTTGATAAACGATGCGAACCAACACAAATCTATACTCGAGGTCACCAGATCAATGCGCGTGACTTACCCGACCGTAATGGAGGGTGGTGTGGCTACGTGCATGTGTTGAGGTAAAAGAAGGGGGGAGGGGGGCAGTAATACAGGGGGCTGGGAGATACACACATGGACAGATTAGAGGTCAACCCGTGGTATCAAGTCTGGTTCGCGCTCAACAAATTAAGTATTATTTTTTTTAGTACCGCGTCTTACTACCCGTTTGGGTTGTACGGCTATATACTAATTTTACTTATTTTAGGGATTAGGAATTTTATATTTTAGATAAAATATACCCGTATTAACGTGGAGGGAGAGTGGGAAACCATTTTAGATAAAACCATCCTCAGTACATCCGACCGAGATTCGAAACTCATTCTCCCCGTCATCGGCAGTCTAGTCCAACACGAGAGTAGGGCGTTAGACCATGCAGCCACTGAAGCGGGTAAATTAAGTGTTAGCGTGTGTGTTAAGAAATATAAAATCAATGCTATCTTACGAACCCGATTCATGATCGCTATTTTGACGGGTCATTCATTTGTGATGTAGACGTAACTTAAGCCACTGTTGTATGTAACCAATCTATAATTTTAAGGTGAGGTGTGAAAGGAGCGATAGGGAAGCCACGTGATCTTTTCTCTTATTTATTTAAAAAGTTTCTAGTCAAGTGCCACAATCAGGGCCTCTGAGAGGAATTTTATCAGGGGATACAGAGTTATTTTTGGGACCCTTTCCATTTTCCATTAATCCTGTCCTGAAAATTAATCAATCTTATCTGAAAAAAGAAAAGATTTATGTCAAGAAAACAAACATAATTTATACTTATATATTTTAAAAAGGGTGTATTATTATTATTAGCACCGCGTCTTACTACCCGTTCGGGTTATACGCACTTACGCTAATGTGTAATGGTAGGGTGATTGTGAGATGAAATGGAGGACCTACAGTTTAACGTGGAATCCGAACCACGGTGGAGGCCTGGCATTCCCCACATTCACAAGATGTNGTCTTGTCAGAAGTGAAGGAAGGGTTTGGTAATCAGATAAATCTGTGCCGGGACCGAGGATTGAACCCCGGACCCCAGCACAAAAATCCGACACCTTACGCCTAGACCGCCAGGTCACTTTTGTAAAAATGGTGTAAAAATAAGACAAAAATACTATAGCTATACTAATAATTTGATAGTAGTAGTTGTGGTAGGGGTTGTGGTAGTAGTAGTAGTAGTAGTAGTAGTAGCTCATTTATTGGCGGTAATGTCCAAACTAATAATTAATTAATGATTGTTGAAAGGATTTACGTCTACATTTCCGCCATTTAATGTATAATCTTATGAAATGCTTTATTATAATGTTGAAAAGAGCCAATCTACAAACGCTTGGAGCTAGGGAGTTTTTTCTCAAAACTATTAAAGATGGACTCGGTTGTTTTCAAAAATAATCGATTCATTACATAGATAAAATTTCTCCCAAAATATAAACATGTTATCAAGGAATGTTCTTATCTACGCACTCTTTTATTGCTATAATAAAACTACCAACATTTTTTTGTGTACACAAGTACAAAGTTATAAGTGATACATTTTATGATAAAGCTCTTGATAAACTCAAATACAAAGGATATCATTGAGATCATTTCATTACCATACTTAATTAGTGTTATTTCGTAGCCCATGCTACATCTGCGATTTAAATTCACTCGGTTTCGCTATAGCTGTTTCTCATTATTAGAATTGTTAAATAAAAACTACCTTTTTTGTCTGCTGAATTAGGCAAAGATATTCGCGTTCATCTTGTGGAGTCTTATTATAGACATTAGTCTTTCTTTATCGTAATATGTTGGGTAAGAGTATGGCTACCAAATTACCCAACTATACTCGGCACTGGAAAAGTGCAAACAGTTGACATGCGGTAGGTTTGCCAGAAACAATCTTTTCAGAAACCCGGCCCCTTTAAATCTTGACATTTAGTGTATCCAGTATCACACTACTTTCATCCGTTCTTTGTATATCCTATACTTTGGTTTTTAACTCCAAAAAGTAGTTGTACATCGGCACGAATTCAAATATCTTCATTTATATTTATATGCCTATGTGAATAAAGATATTAATCTTGTTTTATCTGGTTTATCGTTGACGGGAGTTAAGGGTGTGCTTGGTGATTTTTTTTAAACAGTTTCCCACAAATTTTGGAACCCTTCTTCTAAAAGTCTAAAACTTCCCCTTTAATACCACTACTTAGCGTAAATACTACCTTACAGGTAGTTGAATTCGGAGCACAAAAATAGCTTTCTATTTTATATTAGTTTGAAAATAAAGATGGGAGCAAAATTGTGATTTCCGTAGTTCCGTCCAACTAGGTCACAATTCATCGGGCGTGTTCTCAAGAAAGAGGGGGGAGGTGAGTGGTTAAGGGGGGAATGGGCCCAATTGTAGCTCACGTATCAGGGAAACAGCCTGCCAAAGGAGGCAAGAATTTAATAATGGCGCTGCGTGTCAAGGTATTTTTTTAATTAAGAAAGGTAGACGGCGTCATTTACATTTATCGTTACTTTCTTAATGCTTAAAGTTGAGGGTGGTTTCAGGCGTGGTAAATTGGGGAGGGGGGATTGTGTGAACTTGGAATTCACAATTCTCTTACCACTCTCCCCCACCTCCTTTAGCACTCACTCTTTTAGGATTTTATTGAGTTGGGAAGAGTTAACTTTTGTTGGGTGAAGACTTTTCACTCTGTAGGAAAGTTTTCGGATGTCGAGTTTATACACGTCATTTCATAGAGTTGGAACGTTCTGGATCATGTTGAATGGATAAGAATATCTTAGTTCAAACTAATATTGACACCCCTGGATGCACCTATTTATATTATTATTCGTATGCAATAAGTTTCATGTTTCACTTTCCTTGACGTCTGCACAAGGGGTAAGAGAATTTTACTGTAACCAGTAAACTCTTGCGAAACTTTCGCACATTCAAACTCCCCCCCTCCCCCAAAAAATTAGTTATTTGTTGGGTTGTTGAAATTAAATACTCAGCTAAGTGTATACACAAAATAGCAAAGAGAGTTTATAAATGTGAACGCATTTACAATTTAAAATACCTCTTTGTATACAATATTTGATGTCAATGCAATCATTTTAATTTAGATTTTTCTTTTAACTTAAATTTTAAATAAACAATGTGTTTTAACGTAAACTGAGTATGCTATATAAGAAGTCGGTAAAAAATCCTAACCACTGATACCTTATTCATTGCAGTAGGCTTTGTATTAGTTGAGAAAGAGGGATGTTGACAACAGAAATAATATATAGGATTAGTTGAACCAGAGTTCTTAAAGCTGAATTCAGACAACGCTAACGTTTATTGTTAACACATGTCAACATATCACATCAGCTTCGAGAGATTACACTGCTTTGATGTATTTGGTGTATTATGTCGGTTGGGCGTGAATTGTTGTCAGTTGACTTCTAGATTCTGATCAGAGCACAACATTTTGTGTAAGATTCGTTTAATAAACTTCTAAAGTGGATAGTACTAAAATGGATGAAAGACTATTAGCTGAACTTGATGAAGAGGAAGAGATTATATCCGCTGTCAGTATGTTAGTTGCACTGGAACACACGAGAGAGTGGATACATCCCATAAATGCCGAGAGGGTGAATTTGGTGAATTTAATACTTTATGGACTGAACTTTTGAAAGCTGAAGAGAGTTTCTTTTGTAAACCAGGATATAAATAAAGGTGTCTTTTTTTACCCTTCAATATCTCGCAAAATTGAAATCTAAAAATCTCGTCACGTTCTGATGTTTCAACACGTCTAAATCTAAACGTCCAGACCTTGGGTTGATGCGTGTTACATGAAATCTAAAAATCTCGTCACGTTCTGATGTTTCAACACGTCTAAATCTAAACGTCCAGATCTTGGGTTGATGCGTGTTACGATATGTTTAACACGCACCCGGCGTCAGATAACACATAACATGTCACAACACAACATATCAAGGCAGTGTGAGCACTTCAATATCATTTATGGGGATGATTTTTTTCACTAAACCTTCATAGCACGTGTTAACACGAAACGTTAGCATAGTCTTAATTTGGCTTAAGTGTAAGCTTCTGACGCCTTATCTCAATCGGTAGTGCGTCTCCCCTTTATGATAAAGGCCCCGGGCTCGATGTCATGAAAGACTATAAATGTGTCATTAGCTCAATTGGTTCATTCTTTACCTCTACCCATGAGCGATAAATTGACGGTTGAGGAACTGCGATCTGTGTCTGTTCAAGAGTAAAGCTGCTTCGTAAGTCGTTTGCTGATAATCTATTTGTTAAAATCCCTAATATCTATCTATCCCTTATTTTCCTATCTTGGTCTCACTACCTGAACTCTGCCTTCGTCAAAACGAATTAATCAAAACACATGCCTTAACATTATGTTTAAATTATTTATAATCCTCTAGGCTTAGCGGCTAGTCTAATATATACGTCACTGGTGTACAAATATAGTTTGTCAATATTAATAACACATAAAAACCCGTTTCGGTATAAGGCTAATCTCGCAATATACTAGACTATCAAATACGGAGAAATCGGGGTTTGATCCCAGTTGGGTCCACTAAAGGAGGTTTTTCCTAAAGAGTTTCCACACTACCTCCACGCAAATGCGGGTGCACTTCATCTAAATCAAACCTTCCTAATCCCTAGCACATCAATGTAATTAGTACATAGGCTTATAACTTTAACGGATAGTAAAACACGATGCTAAAAACACACACAAAAATTTCTTGACCTTGACAAATTATATTGATTTTTGTATATCATCGAATAACAGTGACTATATTCCATTCACCGTAGGAATTGACTTCTGAAAGGCCTTTTTCCCTACCATAACTCTACTATATAGTAGGATATTGGTAGGGAAAAAAACCTTTCAGAGAGTAATTCCTACCGTGAATGGAATATACTACACTGACCCGGACACAGGCAAGGATCAATTTATGATGATGTCAAAAGTGACAGCTGCAGAACATATTATTTGACTTTTGAATATATGAAAGTAACTTACCACTAATAACGTCTATAACCATATCTTTCATAGTATTGTATGCCCACTATAAAACACATGTACATAACATGTTTCATTGGGGGGCATCTCCATTCAAACCCTTACATCTATTTTGATATAGGTCTAATAGGTGATACGCGATTGGGAGTATTATTGTAACATGATTCATTGATACTTTTTATATTCAGATAATAAATAGGCTGCAAACTGCACCAAGGAAATTAAGTCGAGGATCGCCATGGCCAAGGAGACTTTCAACAAGAAGAGTTTATTGCTGACCAGCACGATGAGTTTGAAACTGAGGAAGAAACTGATGAAATGCTACATTTGGAGCATCGCACTGTATGGAGCAGACTCTTGGACTCTTAGGAAGACGGAAAATAAATACTTGGAGATTTTGGAAAGATGGTGGTGGAGAAGACTTGAGAAGATCGGGTGGACAAACAGACTGACAAATGAAGTCCTAAGAAGAGTGGGTGGGGAGATGACCACTTTGGATGTGATTATTTGGTACAAATCAAACTTTATCGGACACATCCTTAGGAGGAAATGTCTTCTGCACGACATAATTGAAGGAGAATTTGAGGGAAATAGGAGCTTAGGAAGAAGGAGGATTCAAATATTGGATAACTTGGAGGAGGCAGAGGACAGGGCGCATTGGTGATCTAAGTTCACTGACAAAAGGAATGGACCTGTCGCAAGACAGAACCCTAACAATAATAAATATAATGATAATAATTATCATTATACTATAAAATATATTATGATCAGTTTTTATACATTGCCATGTTTTTATGTATGAGATTCCCTGTTTTAGTTTGAAAATACTGTAATTTTTGTTGTTGTCAGTTTCTGCTTTCGATTAATCTATCTATGCAGCATTTGGTTCTGGAGCAAGGTCAAACTCAGCCTCGCGAGGACAAATGAGAAGCTACTTGAATAAATAAGTAGCATTTCCGGTCCAGAAAACCTTAGATTAACGGCCGCGGGGTTTGTTTAGCTGACCACATGACACCCTCTCTCCGCAACTGTTGGCGCTATCATCGTTAACTCGGTTGGTATAGCTAGCTTGCAGGTTCGCGCCATGGAGATGAAAAATAGTACTTTGGTATCATTTCCACTGTATACATAATTTATTCGATAGAAATTAGGCACTCGAAATATTTTGCAATCACTAGTCCGAGTTGAGTTGAGATGAAATTTTAGCTAAAAAAAAATATAGCTCTCACGTAATTACCCATGAGCAAGTAAATCTGTAAGCTGAAAATAATGGAGTGGGTTAAGGTTTAATTTGGTGCGTGTAGATTAAATATACATGGGTTTTCTTTGTAGAGTTAGGTTAGCTTCTCAGAAACACGTACAAGTTGGTAACAAATCTTTTGTTTGTGGTTCAACGTTGATTTATCTGTTGTAAATACTATTCGTAAGTTGTTCGTAACATTAATGTCCCATTATTTAGTAGGCTGCCCTGTTCGCTCAGCTCGCTACCAAGTTCTCTTGTTTGGTAAAGTGTTCTACATCATTCTGACATTTCCTTTCATGTTTTGACTACAGAAGGTTCTAGTGAGGGTGCGCGAACACTGCTTGGGAACTTAGGCACCCGAATGGCAAAGGTCTTATGGTAAATTAAAGATTTATCTCTATGATTTTCATGAGCCTAAAATTAAAATTCGTAAACAGCTTATTAATTAAATCTTTGCATATTTAATAACGCCAGATTTTTTTTTATCAGCGCGTCTTACTACCCGTTCGGGTTATACGCTTTACGCTAGTTGTTTTAAGGCTTAAGAAAGTTATATTCATATGAAGTGTACCCGCATTTGCCTGAGGGGATAGTGGAAAACCGTTTTGGAAGAACCGCCCTCAGTACACCGAGATTCGAACCTCGATCTCCCCGTCATCGGTAGTCTAGTCTACTGCGAGAGTACCGCCTTAGACCACTTGGCCACCGAAGTGGTTTAGTATTAACTAACATAAAGAATATATCCGTGGCTGTTTTATTCTTTGAAAGTCTGTCCGCGTGTAGAAGAAAAAGCGGAAGGGGGGAGGGAGGAAACGCTGTTGCCCCACGGCGGAAGTAGATTTATATCGGAAACTAGATTCTCGACGTCTTGAATCAGATTTTTGTTCGACGGATTTATCTGGTGCGGTGAATGAATATTTTAAAGGTTTGCTCCATTTCTCCATCTGATCCGAGGTTGGATTCACTAAAAGATCACGGTGTTTCATACCGTGCGGCCTGCAACGGTGGGTGGATGTATAGGTATTAGACGGTGATATACTGGCTAAGAGATTGTGGTGGCCTACCTTACAAGGCGAACCCTTGCGCTCCGGTCGAGATGCGAAGAGACAAAATGTTTCTCACCGTCTCCACACTATTGGTCTATGATGAGTGGTATATTTTTGTTCACATCTTTCAAAAATGTTTAGTTTTAGCAGAACTAAAGAAAATGTATTTTGTTGTTTAGTTTTAGTAGAACTAAAGAACAAAATGTATTTTGTTCATCACGTCCATCCGGATTATCCGCACCTTTACACAAATGTCCTTGATGGAATTGAAGTCGTGACCTTAGTCGTAATGGACAATCTCGAGGTTCAAGACCGAGTATCTCAAAATTATTGAGCTAGGTGAAGAACTACCCGGCGTGCCACGAATAGATAAATTTACTGTGAGAATTAGTTGGTGAGATCTAGTTAGATAGTCAGTATTAGTAGGTTCTCAATCAAAAGAAGGGGGATTCACGCAATGTTTGTTTCTCTAAGGCATTATTCTATTAAAAATGTAAATAGGTCTCAACTTCTGTTTTCGTCCTAAGCCCTATCTACCGATTCCTTGTCCAAAAGTCCGTCGCCCGTGATACTTGATACTTAGATATTCTATTCGTGTCCACAAAGTTCGTATCCTTAATCACGTGACCGTTACAACCAATGAGATAGTCTGAGACCTCGGCCAATAAAACTCTCTCTCTCTCGTCTACAGCAAGAAACAATCGCCAAGTAGTCAACTGATCAATAAAATAATCTAAAACAATTTTTTGAGAAAACGTCCAGGATAAACTTTAAATGTAGGTTAAGTGCAATCCCAATACATGTATTTATTATACAATTTAAACTATCAAACTTATAATTAGCAACGGATCCTTTTGCTAGCATAGCATAGCATAGCATACAATAGCATGCTCTGATGCACCCTGAAGGGGAGCACAAGAGCAAGTTCCAACACGTACCG
>CABFOV010001430.1:0-25747 GCA_902141375.1 Timema poppense
ATCACCCTACCATTACACATTAGCGTAAGTGCGTATAACCCAAACGGGTAGTAAAACGCGGTGCTAATAATAATAATAATAACATACCCCACTTCATTTGTGCAAATATGGGGATAGCCCAAACGAGTAGTAAAACATGGGACACACACAAATAAACCCAAGTTCTTGCACCGGTGAGCACGCAGACTAAATACCAAGCTCATATTGACTGGTTTTTGAGTAAAGGGAGGCTAGGTTTAGAATCCTGGCCGAATATAGGGAGGTTTTTTCGCCACTTCATTTTCCATCATTTTCTTCATGCAAATGTGGGTATATTTACTGTAAATTCTACCTTCCTTTGCCCTACCCCATCACTATAGTTAAATGCGGATAGCCCAGACGGATAGTAGGACGCGGAGCTCGAACAGTGTGCTGGAAGCACTCCCATCGTTATCAACCTGGGGGTGTACTCGAGAGATTGTTAGTAAGAGCAGACAGTTGACACGGATGGGGGCTTCACAGAGTTGTCGAGGGAATATATACGCTCGCACAATGTCGTGAACGAACCCAGCTCGACCAATCAGACGGTATACATGAAATGACATGAGTAGATAAACTGAGCTCTAGACCATAAAAAAACAAGTCTTATGAAGGGTTAGTACAGTATTCATATATAAAAAAAAATACTCTAGAATACATGTGTTTTTATAGTTTTTAAAAGAGATACTAAACACATTTAAAATTAGGATTTGGATTTTAGATAATATACCTCTGGAACGTAGCTAAGATATAAAAAAAGTGTTAGATTGTTAGATTATTTAATATTCTATATCTTGTGTTTAATAAATATAATGTTAAAATAAGTCATTTTCGGTTTGGTCATAAGCCCCTTGCAGGGTTCCGTGCCAACTACATGAGTTGCAATACTAATATAATTTATACAAGACTAATACTCAACCAATAGGTGTAAAAAACGGGCAAAGAGAAAAAATGTGTTATCCGCGTGGACCCCATATAGAAACAAGCGGAGTTCCGCGCTTTACGCACCCAAGCTAATACCACACGCGAAGCGTGGCAACAAGAATGATTCAATACATTAAACAAAGTAACCCCTAAAGGATAGACAACTTTGCTGTGGCCATAAAAACCATTGTGTAATTCTAAGGACTAAAAAGAGAAACATCTTGCTCAATGGGAATAGCAACCATTTGGATTAAGTCCTCATTACATATGGAGCTCAAGGCTCCTATATCAAAGCTATATCATATGGATATAGAAAAATCACGGACGCATGGACCAATATAACAAGTCTGAAGGACTTGAGCAACACTAGAGTTGCTGTGACAACATCAACAGAGTTCTTATAATACAAAACTAAAATCTAGTCATTCTGATTGAAACATAAAGTCAAAATAATCGTAGTATGCGCCTAGACTATATTAAGGCTGAAATAAACAATAAGTCAGATGGACTTATTAAATAAACAATTTCTAATCTTTTAACCAAACAATAAGTTAAATGGACGTCGCCTCAATACTTAAGAAATCGGAGAGGATATTCTTTGGTGGCGTGGTGGTGAGAACCACGTCCAACACATCATGGCCACCGGTTCCTTCGTGTAGAAAGATTTTCCTCGGAGGCGCTGCGGTGAGTACCCCGCCCATTACTGCATGGCCACTGGTCCCTTCGTGAAGAGAGTTTTTCCTCCGAGGCATTGCGGTGAGTACCACGCCCAATACTCCAGGGCCACCGGTTCCTTCATGAAGAGGTTTTCCTCAGTGGCACGGTGGTGAGAACCACGCCCTATACTCCATGGCCACCAGTCCTTTCGTGGAGAGAAGTTTCTTCTTCAACGACGTGATGTGATAGAATAATATTTTGTAAATCTGAGGGTACCCATTTTATACCCTTATTTGGACTAGAACGGAACAAAAAGAAATAGAGAAAATACGTGATAACACAGCTGATGAGAGGAGCTTGCGGGATGTGGAAAAGGGGAGGTTCGAAGACACGCCGCCACGACAGTGGCGCTCGAGTGTCGTGGGAGCGAACCTAACATAGGTTTAGTTCTTTTCCACGACTGAAGGAGAAGTAAGTAGATGCGTTAGGAAGCACTCTGTGCCATTCGTGTTCCATGTTATGCTAGAAGGCATGTTGGCGCTATCCGATCCCATACAGCCACAGTGAGTAAGTTTTGAAGCATATTATTCCTGAATGTATTAGCTTTAATTATCTTCTTTGGATTTAACTATTGTAAGTTTAATATTTTTAAGCAGATTTGTGTTATTAAAATGACTTGTAGTATTTTCTATTGAGAGCACGTGGATCATATCCGAGTCCATCCAGTCGTTAACAGTAGGTTTTAAAGGATATTATTATTAAATATTTCAAATCTATTCCTCTTCTTTGGATTCTTCCAATATAATTATTATAACTTCGTATTTTTACGTAGGCTAATTGTGTAGGTGTCAACTTTACAAGATTGACACGCTACACCCTCAATATAATAAAGTAAATGCATAAAGCAATGTTAAAATCTAGGTTTTAGAGTTGAATATAATTAGTTACTTCACGTTTGTTTACAAACATATACATCTGATGTAGCATGTCATGCAAGTAAAATGACATCTATAAACCGTAATATGCACAAAATACTAAACTGAAATAAAGGAATTCAAAGAAGATAATTAAAACTGATATATTCTGTAATAATATAATTTGTGTTCTACTTACCTTAAGTGGATGATCCCGGATACAAACACCATTCTTCTACAAACTATTCTGCAAGTATGGCGGAAGTGAAGGCATGGCAGTTTTAACAGATGTCTGAACCCTTGAACACTCAATGTTGACGAAGGACCTGAATGTCGTTGGTTCAATGCCTAGAGCTACGAGCACTGCTGCCCTAGTGAACTTCCTTGGCAACACTTTCTCCACTATCCCCACCTCCCCCCTTTCCTTCCTTTTCCTTCATTACATGTCCATATTTGGTCTTGCTTAGAGTCAGAAAAAAGAGTATATAACGGGTGACCCCAAGGTTCATTCTTCTGCAGTTCATCGTATTATGTCCTCGAAGGAGGAACCTCTGCTCCTGCACCTGAAGAAGAAACTTGTGGTCTTGATGTTTGGGTCGTGGGTCTCACCACCTCATCTCATCTCACTCTCATCTTATGTTCCAAGTATTCAACAAATATCCAAGTCCTTCAGACTTGTTGTAGTTGTCAAGGAGACTAGTTTTGTTTCTGTTAGTTGAAGCGGCTATAATGTATTAAAAGTCCTTCAGACTTGTTGTTTTTGTCAGAGTAACTAAGTTTTGTTTCTGTGTCCTTCTGACTTAGTTTCTGTTAGTCGAGGCGGTTATAATATATTCTAAGTCCTTCAGACTTGTTGCAGTAGTCAAAGAGACTAATTGTATTTCTGTTAGTCGAAGCAGTTATAATGTTTTCAAAGTCCTTTAGACTTGTTTTAATCAGAATAACTAAATAATGTTTTGTGTCAATCTGACTTAATTTCTTAAGTCAGATAGTCTGACTATATTTTCTTTATGTCAATATAACATAACTTAAATATAGGGGCTTTGAGCTCTATATGATATAAGGACCTTGCTTTATGGTCCTCTTCGCCATAAGTTCATTATTCCGTTTTAAGTCCTTATGACTTCACAATATTCCATGACGCCATGGACGTCATGCTCACTTGTTCGACTTTTTGTATGGCTACAAGCAGGTTGTCAAACGCATTTATTTGAGGACCTAGTTAGGTCAGTATCTCACATCATTCTTGTTGGCACCCCTTTTTCTGTGTTTCTATTTTGGGTGGGCAAAGTGCGAAACACGCTTAATTTTGTATAGTGGCCCAAACAGATAGTATTTTCATTTGCCCCTTGTTAGCAACTCATTTGTCCAAGTATTTAAAGTTAGTGTGTACTAGATTTATGTATACCTCAGGAAGTAGGCTAGTGGTATAAATGTATTATTGAGTGCTCTGGCAGTACCCACTGAGAAAGGAATGGCCATTGTACAGTTTTATATTGACACCTGATTGTTACCCATCTGGTAATGTAATTGACAGACAACCCTCTTACCATTTAATATTTAGTGTGTTTATGGGACCTTTCCTAATTTCAAATCAAGCTAGCTAGCTTGGCCGACTTTTAACTTAGTAACTCTAAAACTATAGGATTTGCAGTTATATTTTTAATCGTAATTAATTCACCATGTTTTCTGTTAAGACCCTTCTGATGACGTAATGTTTTCATTTAACTTCTAATAGTTACATGTTTTCCCTAACCATTATAATGGACATTTATTACTGTCTATTATTCTTTAGTCCTGCATTTAATCTTGTTTATCAAATGTAACCCTTTATCATATTTTTATGCTTATTATAATAAATCTATTATTGTTACCTATTTATTTATATTACTCTTATGAAATATTTCCTAGTCTCTACTTTGTTATACATTTATTTTGTAAAAGTTATCGTTACCTCCTCTACATATTAGAGTGAAAGGGAAGTCACGATACACTGAAACATAGTTTTTTATATTATTTTGAAAATGGTTGGGTTTTGTTGCACCTCATTCTACTACACTTTCAGGTTGTAAGCAAGTAGTTATATTAGTGATAGAAAAATAACTGAGGAATGTAGAATTTGGAGAATATTTACCTGCATTTATGAGAACGAAGCGTGGTAAACAACCTAACACAAAACACTCTTAATACTTAACGTTTAGTTCACGTCACCACCGGTGCAGGTTGGGTGTATGGTTTTTGTATTTCCTCAACATGTTTTCTTCGACCTGTTCTAAGCTGTGTTTCTAGCAGTGACGTTTTCCAGTGAATTTGTCACCACTAAGCCTACGTAGGTGACTGAGAGATTTGGGTTTGAATCAAGGAAAGATGTCCCAATTTTTTTTTTCTTGAAGGGGTTACCTCTCTCTCCGAATATATACCACTAAGATTTAATTAAACTATATAATAAAATACGAATTTGTTGTTTTATGGAAACAAGCATTTAAATAAATAAATGTTTGGCTGTTTTAAAGTAGGCCTTCAATATTAAAATTATTGTAATACATTTAACTTTAATAATCTCTGTAAAATTTCTTATGTATATTAGTTAGGTAATAATAAATATTTCCTTAAAACGCAAACAACATTTTTGATTGTGTGAACCTTTTACTTAAATTGATTGAATGTAATTGCCAGTTATTACTTTTTTCATACATTTTTTTAATCATAAATATCCACGATGTTGATGTATAAAAATGGATAAAATAGAAACAATAACAATATGTTTTATATATTTGATTACTTGTTTTATTTTAAATAATTATGTTTTAATCAATTACACTATCATGTATCAGATTTTAAGTCACGCATAAAATCAATTATAGTGTTAACTGAAACCAATATAATATTTATTCATAGTTGATCACTGCATTCTCTGTTGAACTAGTTTGTATGAAATGTATTGCTATTTGACAAGCTATGGTGCCTCTGTAACTACATAGTTCTAGGTATATGCGAGTGGCCAAAATATTCGACAAAATTGTAAATAAATACACATTTTTATGTCTGGTACTCAAATAGGAACATACATTTATAAAATTTGAGGTAAATATTTTGTGCAAAATAAAGCCAACTATGATATTATACAAGCAAGATATCTTAATTTAACAAATTTAAAAAATTCGAAAGACTCCTATTAAACTATATACACAAAATAGTCTCCTCATAGACAGGAATTTTTATACATACAATTTGTCTCTGCAACCCAAGATAACCATGAAAGGTATGGGCATAGATGTAAAAAGTTATTATTTATTATGTTTGACGCTTAAAATGTAAAACACTGGTCAAAGTTGGCATTTAAATTAAAGTGTTACTTACTTCGATAACCACTTGACCTAAGGATTAACAATCAAAATATATTGAACTGCCATTATTAGAAAGATATAGGCTCGAATCCCGGTCAGATGTACTAGGTTTGGAATTTCCTATATAGTTTATGCTTTACCTTCACCCAAATGTGGGTACACTTACTCTAAATTCAAGCTTACTCATACCCAACAAACAGTAGCTAGTAGCCTACATATGAGTATAGCATAAACAGCTATAAAAATGGATGACAAAAAACTAAAGCAGTTGCACTAGAAAAACAAACGTTAAAATTGTGGTATGATTTCAATATATAATTATTTAAAGTTTGCCTGGGTTTTATCAACAGTATTTATAAACTAAATAAAATTATTTGGTCCAAATTAGGCATTAGATTACCAATGATATACAACCGTTCAACTGTTTAGTTCATATAGTGTATTTTTCTAGTGATAAATAAATTAATAATCCCGATAATGCCAACTTTATTTTTCTTTAAAAGTTGGAATAACCGTTAAAATAATTATAATGATATTTTAAGAACGATTTTAAAAATTGATTTAAAAAAACCTATTTAAAGTTACTTGAGTTTAAATTCGGTTCTCGTTTTAATTACTGACAGCACTTAATTTTACTAGCATCTCTGTAATTACTTTTTACATACAAGACCAAATTTTAATTTTCTCTTTCAACTCATTTGTTTATCGTAAGTCTTTTGATTGTATAATGATTTTTTTAGGTAGAGTAAGAACAAGGTGGGATGGATAGTTTGGAAAAATAATTATTTATTTTGTCTGGAATGATCATTCCTACAATATATTTGAATTTTAGGTACTGAAACTAGCTATCAAAGATACAGTTTGAGATATTGACGTATGCCTTAATAAAGTAGTTTTAGTGACTTTTTAACTAAGCTATTTGAAGCCATCCTTTCTACACTATTCTAGTTAAGGGATAGAAAACATTTTTTGGGTTATTTTTGTGTTTCTTTAGATTATACTTTAGAAAAGGCATGTCAAATTTGCAACCCTATAACTGGTTTAATATGGCCCAAGGAACTTTTGCTGAATTATTATATACAAATTCCCTTTTTATCTTCGTATAAACGTCGTGGAAATATAAAATTTTGGAATGTGATAGTTAGGGATTGGCTATGATTTATAGAATTTGACATTTAAGGTTGGTGTAACAAATGTAAGCTATACTTGCTCTTCGATAGGGATAAATTCCCTGAATTTGCGCACCAATATGTGTAATGTTTTGCAGCTCATAGCTTACGAATGAAAATTGTTGGTTTCTCACATGGAAAGAAACAAAAATGTTACAAATAGCCTACATTTTCATCAACAATTATGAAAGTGACTTCACTACAAAATTTAAAGCTCAACAATCACACCAATACGGCAAATAACAGGTGTTTATATCTCTGGTAAAAAAAAAAATACAAGCTGATGTTTATTGTTTTATAAAGTGGTCTACACTATTCACTTTGTAAGTTTGAACTCATTTTTCTTGAGAAAATAAATTTACTATTCTCATTGTGATTATATATTACCAATTCAAAGTCTTAATAAACACTTCCAAAAATACCTCCCTAAGAATTACTCTATAAATGGTTATTTCTTAAAAATTAAAATATCTTAATGAAACTATCATGTTTTTGCTTCACGGTTGTGTCAAGTGCAGTAAATAATATATTAAAACATATTATAATCTAGCTTGTCCTTATTGTCCACCAAAATAAATGTGTCTTTATAACTTAGAAGTATAGCAATTCTAAATATTAGTTTAAAAAAAATGTATTTATTTTGTTAGCACATGCGAATGGACACATACCAAAACGATTTGTGTAACGTCATCAAATGTACTGATTTCATCCAGTTCACATTCTTGATAATTGAAGCAAAATTGGTATTTTAGAAGCTCTCATTTTAAAGCATCTTTAAGTAAACTATGAATAATACTACCTTAAGTTCGTATTTATATAATGTAAACACTCTTACATTTTTTTTAAATCTTAAAAATATATTTATTTTTTTCTAAAGTTTTGACTGCCAAAAGTGACAGCAGCTCAATATGCAGCTCATATGTTTTGGCGAATGGATAAGCGAGAGTAGATTTGGTAGATTTTTCTAGCTGACCGTAACAACCCCTCCTACGCAGGATACCCTATATTAAATGAACCACTGACATTTAATAGACTTCAGATAGCTCTGTTGGTAGAACGGCTAGCACGTGTAACCAAACGATTGAAGTTCGAATTTCTGTCATGGTGTAATTCATTTTTCTATACTAACAACATTAATTGAAGTTGTTGGACCAATGTGAATCTTGTTCTTTTTCATAAAAGGATCAAATGAGCTATTTGTAAAAAATGATATGTTTCAAATGTAAAAAGGCTAATCCCGTATTTGGCCTCTATTGTATTCAACATTTAGAGAAAATAGTAGACATTGATTGATAGAACTATGATATTCGTTATGTTCTCTTGAAAATCTACTATATTTTACATTGGCCCTTTAAGCTCCAAGCTACATATTTACTAAACGAAACTTCCTCCAAGGGAAAGGAAATTTACCCTTTCCCCCTCCCCCCTCCTTTTTCAGTAATTTTAATCATATATAAATTTGGATCTTCAGCCCACAAAACGTATACTTACTATTCAATCAACGACCGAAGAAGTCGGGATGCTAAACTGATATATATGAGGATGGCATCGATGATCCCGCTGACGAGGCGAAAATAATCCGTATAGAAGTTATTAATTTCCATCAGAGAATGTTTTGATAGCTTAACGTCTGCTCAGTCTTATTTAAATAAGATTTAAATTTTGTTCTGTTAACTGGCAGGCACCATGCCGTTTTTTTAGTTAAATTAATCTAGTTATGTAACTATTCTATTCTATTATAAGTAGCTTATTCACTCACGGTATGGTTCATGTTTCTGAGAAGCAGTGCATATAAATATATATATGAATTATATTCTTGCAGGGAACTCAACTTAATTATTTGCATAAATTGGTGCATACATTTTAATCAAAATAATCGCAGTTTGGTGTGCTTAAGAGCCAGTAGGTATATTGTATTATCACATATACATTAGTGTCCTATTGCTCTACGTTATTCCCAGTGGCAGTTGATGTCTCTGGAATATTATTTTATTGCAGAAAGGTTCTATCAGCATTAATACAAGTGGATTTGACCACCATTACGGCTTAGAACTGTGGGGACTACTCGTGTAGAGCTGTTTCTGATTCCTTATTTCTCTTGTTTAGAGCCCTCGGTGTGTATGGAGCGGTTAGACGTCTTGAGATGTTGAGGTAGTGTGAGACTGTTGTTTTATTGAAATTCAGGGAACACGTACAGCGTTCATCCTTGATCCTGTTCAGGACTAAGAGTGAGCGTGTGTAACAAGGTAAACAATCATCCTAGAAGGGTTTACTAATCATTTCATTTCCATGCCTTTACAGTGAAGAGAGGAGACGCTCGGTTCCTCAGATCTGAGAGGGGATAAACTCCAAGACCTTGTAATTGGAGATGCAAACTACCCAACTCACCCATTCCAAATGCACCTAGTTGGTAACACCATTAAATGTGTTTATAAAACATATGCTTATGCAGCACTACGTTTAGCAAATCCATTTTAGAAAATTAGATTGCATTAGAATAAAATAGCTAAAGTATTATTTAAGAATGATTATGAACGGTTCGTTGATTTATAATTAAAATATGATATATCATACATAAGCTATCAATAAAAACCTGTTATTGTAGCTCTGTTAATTATAATATTATCTTCCTATTATTAAGCTTGGTACATAAAGGTTTCCTTACCCCCTTCCCGCCCCCACCTTCTTCCCCACCCTTAAAAGTCCCATCGTATATTTTTAATTGCTATATTTTAGTTCATGTGGTTAGCCATGGCTAATTAGGACTTAGTTATTTTATTTTTTAAATCAACAATATTTGTATCGATTATTTTGTTGGGACCCATAAAAGGTCAACTTAATTCTTTTAATGTTATTTAGGTAAAGAATGTAATTTTTGGAGCTATGCTTTTGATATAAGTATGTGTAATTTTCCCCCTCGTCCTCCTTTATACTTCTTAGTAAAACAAATTATACTCGCTATACGTGTTTATTAATAAGGGAGATAATCTGTATTTCTCTTAAATACTATAAAATATAAATCCTTATCTATTTAAATGCTAAGAAAACATAGTTATTTGTCTTCGTTCTGTACGACACGTTGTAACCCATTTCTTAGGCTTATTATCATTATGGTTTATTTAGATTATTTCCTCCTAATATCATATTATACTTAATTAAAAATATATTTAGATAATACTTATTAATAATAATACTTAATATATTTAAAAAAGTTTAAAAAACTAATTAGTAATTTTTGTAAACTCATATACTGGAAGTATTTATATATAAAACTCAAATAGCCAAATCTATTATATTCATTTTAGTGAGTATTTACTCGCATCTAAATATAATATTCTGAAAATTGACAAATGACACCTGAACACGGGAACCTAACCCGGGACCTATGGCTTATATTTGTGAATACGAAATATAGATGCGAGTTAATTCCTCATTAAACTACTATAATAACTTTGGCTATTTGATTCTTAAATATGCGATCCCTTACAATTATAATAATTGTACAAGTGACAGTAATAATCCAACTGGGTGACCTGGCGGTCTAAGTGTAAGGTGTCGGCCTTCTGTGCTGGAGGTCCGGGGTTCAATCCTCTGTCCCGGCACAGATTTATCTGATTGCCAAACCCTTCCTTCACCTTTGACAAGACATCTTGTGAATGTGGGAAATTTCAGGCCTCCACCGTGGTTCGGAATCCACGCTAAACTGTAGGTTCTCCATTTCATCTCGCAATCACCCTATCATTACACATTAGCGTAAGTGCGTACAACCCGAATGGGTAGTAAGATGCGGTGCTAATAATTATAATGATAATAAGCCAACTACTGAGTCGAAGGTGGCTGCGTATCTGATAGTTCGTGATCTTAATAAATCACACATTGGTAACTGACGATTTCCACACGTCCATCATAGACTTTGCCTTAAAATATGAGTGAAGAATGATCCTGGGCACGGAACGATTCTTGGGTAGCTCAATGGTTAGAGCATTGGCGTGCTAAGCCAAAGGTAACGGGTTTGATTCCCGTGTTCAGGTGTCATTTTTTAAATTTCAGAATAAGGAAGTATATAGTAGAATCATGAAAACATAATTGTTTTAATACTTTTATTTTTTGGAGCTAGCCAAGACCATACAATTTTCGAAAATAATGTTATGTAAACAAGATATGAACTAGTGACATACATAAAAATAATATTTGTTTATTTTATGAGAAACAGAACATCAAATATGTTTATTATGAAGTGAGATATTTATTTTAGATTGACTGTTTTGTAAAATGTAATGAATTGTTGTGTTTTTCTAATTAATATTTTATTCTCTTCTGAGCTGCCACTATTGATCATATTATTCTGCTATCTGCTCCTCACTTGTCTTGATCACGATCTTTGGCGAGCCACGGGTTGCACTGGTACATCGTGTTTAGCTTGAGGACATCCTTCTCACTCATCGCCACTCGCTGGCCCAGAACAGCAGTGGGGTCCTTAAAATACCAATTACTTTATTATGTTAAGAGAAAATACCAATACTGTGGGCTAAGGCGACAAAGGCGTTATGCTCACTATTTAAAAAGTGACAATACGTTCAACATGAAGGCTATTAATGACTTGTGGTAGGATAGTTTAGATAAAATAGACATATATTAGCCTGGAAGAGGGATGGGAAAACCAAAATTATAACTTTCAAATCACCCAGTCACCCCTTTAATTGAGATATTGACGCCTTACACTTCATAACCAAACGTTCGCAAACAATATTTCTGGTAACAAGGAAGTTGATATTCGAGCCTCTACAGGCTGGATAAGAGATTTTTCAAACAAATATATTTATTACATTCGTGTACCCCTCCTCTCTGCATGCTAGTGTACATGAAACTATTCTAGATCATCCTTGCACATTCTCATCTCCTAGATTAAGCCGTTAGTATTAAATGTTTGTTTGAATGTGATTGTCACATAAACGTGCAGTAAAACGTTGCTAAACGGAAGAGTATGTGAGGGTCTTATAGAAGACAGAGCATTTTCGCAAAAGTAAAATTACATTTTACTACGTTTGAAAAAAATTACATTATTTATAATAATGTATAAGACGTAATATATATATATATTTAAAGGTACAATATATATATATATATTGTACCTTTAAATTAACAGAATATATTACTATAGTATTGTAATTATTTATAGTTTTAGTAAAACACATTTTATTGACTACAACATGTAAATATTAAGCATCTGTTATCACTGTTTATTACAATTCTGTTTTAGCTTTGAGTTTTTTAACCAATAAATTATACTTAATTTTATTTAATTAACTTCACCATCACTCTCCATGTTTTACCAAAATTGTGTTTGGATTATCTGAAATTTCGGACTACTGGTTCTCGGTCTAAAGGAGTTTTACAATATTAAAGTTCAATTTTGTATAAATTCCTGATAACACAATAGAACATGCTAATATAAGAGGATTTTCAAAATATGACTCAAAACTTACTTTGAAACAGGATGGAAGACACCTTTTGGAAACGTCTCAAAATAAAAAAAAATGACGACAGGTCACCTGGGACTAAAATATTTAGAATAGAATATATATATATATATATATAAATTCTCTTTAGTTTCCGGTCAAATCAACACAAACATAAATTTAAAATATGAATATTGACTGTTAGATGCCCACAATGCTATTTTCTATTCTAGTCCCAGGTGACCTGTGGTCATTTTTTTTATTTTGAGACGTCTCCAAAAGTTTGCTTCCATCCTGTTTCAAAACAAGTTTTGAGTCATATTAACATGTTCTATTGTGTTATATATATATATAACAGAAATGAAATAATAAACTCCTCAAAGAAAATGTGGCTTTTCAATCTCTTCCATATTAATTTTTCGTATTGGAGAAGCTCTCTGAGAGGGAGAAGGCCAATTGAATTAAATTTAATTTGTGTAAGAGGGTGGATTTTTGCTGAGGGTTAAGGGGAGGATTGGGATTTAGAAGCGTAAGGAATGTAGTATTAATTAATTTTTTCTAGGCTAAGGAATTGCTTGGGAGTTTATTGAGAAAGTATGGTGTTAATTTTAATTTTCATAAGAAGTGGAATTTATCGGGAATGTTCAAGGATAAAGTAGGGGGTGATATAGCCTGTAATTTATCTATAACGGATATTTAATTTATAATTCTTTGGGTAAAGGTGGTATTAATTTTAATTGGGGTTTGCTTTTCAGTCTGAGTCGGACATTAACCCGGCAGACTTTTGTGACCAGAACCTGTAGAAAATGGACGAAGACACACAAATAGGGACTCACATGGGGGACGATGGTCATCTCTCCGTTGATGGAGAAGGCGAAAGGTCCGTAGTGGAGGACGCTGTCGTAGTCATAACCGATGCCGTAGTTTGTTACAGTGGAGGCGCTGTGCTTGGCGAAGTTGTTCTCCGTGCCTGGACAAGTCACCGTGATTATTATTATCTTTACTTATAGATTGATCAATGATACCATAGTATGCTTACCTTCTATCCATATAACAACACACCAAATTCTATTTGTACATTTGAATTTTTATGGAGCTTCTATATTTTGGGCGTTATAAAGAATAAGAATGACAAATAAAATATTGTTCGATATTATTTCTGTATCTTTGTTTGTTGCCAGTAAACATTGAAAATTACGGATATGATGGAAATAGGACTTCTTATGTTGTACACCTTATTTTTCTAGAAATAGGATAGGCTATTTAGCACCACGCTATCTCATCAGTGAGCGAAGCGGGGTCGAAAACACTTTTGTTGGACAAGTATTTTTTAAATTAAATTATTTCATATAACAGCTTTACATAAAATTAACTTTATTTAGTTTATATTCTCCTAATTAATGTATAATTTATTAGTTTTCTGTTTAACTTGATAGCTAAATTAACTAAAAATCCTAAAGAGTAGTTATTATCTAAAATATAAAGGGAAAAAATATTTTGTTAGGTTGGTTGATTCGTATTCACATTAGTACATAATATATAGTATTTCTTTGTTGAACTAAGAAAAATCCTCATAAGTAACATGTTAATGGTTTTTATAGTTTGGCTAATTTTTTCGTATTTTTCTCATTAAAATCCAAAAAGTGTTTTTATTTAGCAAATATTAAATACACCTAGGTAATGTATCACAATTTTATTTCATTTAATCTTTTATTTACATATAGAAAGCTAGGTTTATATTCACGCATAGCACGTAGGTAACAGTAAATAAGGCATAGCTTATATAGCCTACATTTCATAAGATAAAATACGATTTATAATGAAATGTAATGATTTAAATCTGCTAGTAAATAATACAAGTTGTACAATGCAAAATCTTTTTTTCTATATTTTTTCGCCATGTTTTATTACCTATTCGGGATACACGATAATTCACAACTAAACCAAAACAATATATAATGAAATGTTATAGTGAAAGTATTGATAACCTGGTGGTCTAGGGGTAAGGTGTTGGACCTCTGTGCTGCGCTCCGGTGTTCAATCCTTGGTCCCGGCACAGATTTATCTGATTACCAAATCCTTTCTTCACCTTTGACAAGAAGTGTATTAATCACAACTTGTGAATGTGGGGAATGCCAGGCCTCCACCGTGGTTCGGATTCCACGTTAAACTGAAGGTCCTTCATTTCATTTCACCATCACCCTACCATTACACATTAGTGTAAGTGCATATAACCCAAACGGGTAGTACGACGCGGGGCTAATAATAGTAATATAGTGAAAGTCTTAATTAAATCGATGGTTTTAACTATAAAAAATAGCTTACTCTACTAGAAAACGTCTTTAAAAATAACTTATCTTAAAGGTTTACTCTAAAAATAACGTTTAGCAAACTGTATCTTTTGAAACATAAAACTAGCCTAATTAAAGTATTCCTTGTTCTATTAAATAGAATTTGATTTTTAATTGGTTCAGATTTTATTAATATCTATACATAAATGATATATTCTAAAGTATGTTTGTATATTCAAATTTTGGTGTAATTTCGGTTTTTCTGGACAGTATAAATGATAATAATTTACGTCATGGCTGCAGGGCGTGGGTACACAAAATGCCACTTGATGTGACCAGTGAGGAAAGGAGTGGGTGGAGGGAGGTTTACGCTTTTCTTTGGAAATCTTCGTATTAATCATTGGTCTCGAGACGGTTTTTAATTCTCTTATAGAATTTAAAGGTGTCGGTTGTGTTTAATGTGTTAGCGTTGCGTTACTATTCTTTCTTACTGTTTGGTATTAAGTTATTAAGTGAAAAGCACAATTTGTTTGATGTGAAAGGGCGCTCACTCTAGACGGATTCTTTCAATTTACTTTATTTTGGTATCTTAGGTTGAAAATTTGAACAATTTATTTTGATGTTCATTGCAACAATGCCTTCTTGTAAGTGAACAAATATTGATGCATAGACTGCCAAAATTTTAACAATTTTCTTTGTTTCCTTACTACAAGTATTTGTTAATTGTGATGTAATTGATATAAAAAACATTTAACTCACTTCATACGTGACTAAAATAAAGGTTTTTGGTAGTTAAGATGATTCATTATAAAATAAGTAAATTTACCCGACCTAAACGTGAGCGAAGTCGTAGACAAACTCTAGTTTATTAATAATCTAGTGGTTCTACTATACACTAAACTTTACTTTTACTATCATGTTGATCATATAATATCTCCCACACTGAAATTACTCGGACTTATTACAAATTACTTCTTCCTTATTTACTAAAGTTTGTTGTATTTTAGGCTTGTGCTATATCCTAAATAGATCTAAGTTTAAACACAACAGCGTTGTTTGGAATAGTTCCATTAAGTTAACGGACTCTTTCAGATTGTAAAATTTACAACTTGAATTTATGATAAATTATTTCGTAATAATGCTTGTTATGATTATGACATATGCTAATTTGATATATTTTATGACTCTCTTTCCAAAACAATTTTACTGTAATATTATTATTGTTATTAATATTTTTAATAACAATATATGTTGTAAATTTTATCTTAAAAATGTAGACGTATGAGGACCTCCCAGTCATCTCTATATCACAATTTATCTGCTATCAGTAGCTCCTATAAGCACAGACCTCTTGACTGTTGTATACGTAGCGAAGACTCAAGATATTCTAATTTGACTTATATAATAAAATAAGAGCAAACTCAGAGAGCTATATAATGAACTCCACTACTATTAACTATTTTAATATTATGCTCTGCTGTCAAATATTTTCTTTTAGATTGGTATAATATAAATAGTCTCCATGTTTATTGGTTTATTATTACTATAATTCGTTGCAGTCAATTTTAAATACTATACCTAGCCATAACACATTGAAATCGTATTGGGTGAATAAATTAATTGAACTTTTATTGCTTTGGTTTACCATTGATATTTAATATATTGTAATATATTGCATTGTTGATTTCACAAATTAATTTATACTTTTACAGAATACCCAGATTATATTATAAGTTGAACTGACTTTCACTAAACTTGGAAAACTAATTTGATATTAGATTTCGGACGATGCGGCATGTACTACATCTTAAAACCGAGTGTAAAAAATGTTCACCAATGTTCGGTTACACTTTAAGGTAATTCGTTCATCAAAATTCTATTTTCAATTTTAGCAATAATTAGTAATTGAATGATTTAAAATCATTTTCAATTCACGAGCTATAAGGGGGCAGACTTACTACTTTATGCTTTTGCCTACAATTGCCAAGGCTAAGTATTTAATATATGATGCTTACCCCCTTTGGTGACCAAGTGGTCTAACGCACTAATATCGTGGTGGACTAATCTGCCAAAAACGGGGATATCGGCATTTGATCCTGGTTGGGTACACTGAAGGTGGTTTTACCTCATTAATTTCCACCCTCCTTCCACGCAAATTTGGGTGCATTTCCTCTAAATTAGGCCTTCATAATCCCTTAACAATTAGTTGAATTAGTACATAAACATATAACCTGAATAGGTAGTAAGGCGTGATGCTAAAAAAACACACACACATATATAATGCTGAAATTTAAAATAGATAGACATTCATATGAAGTCGACGAAATAAAAGATTTATAGTATTAATATAATTAATATTTAATTAATATTAGTATTGATAATATCAATATTTTAATCACTTTAATATTATTACTAATATTAATATTATTAATTTTAAAACAAAAATTGTAAAAACAAATATATCTTATAAATATTTAATCGAGATATTTATAGTATTAGTATTAATATTAGTGTTACTACTAAAATAAATATTATTATTGATATAAATCATATTAATATTATAAATATTTAATTCAGTACATCGCATACGAATGTCTATTTATACTAAATTTCACACCCATACATTCATTACTTTGCCTTAACAATGGCAGGTATGCCAAAATCAGAAAATAGCAAGTTTGACCCCTTTTAACTCATCAAATGTGATTATTTGAAATCATCGAGTCACTATTTATAGTTTATAATTATACACTTGCTAAAATTACGAAATGAAAGGTTGATGTCCGAATGATCTTAAACTAAATTGCACCTTTAACTTGGACCAATTCTACTTAATATATCCCTATCCTTCTTCACCTTGTTTGAATTAGCTCCAGTGGGAAAGTGACAAATTCAAACTGTGAAGAAGGTAAAAGAAGCTTCTTTGGCTCTCCCTCCTGTCGGTTAGGCTGGCGACTCTGTTTCGTCATCTTAGTGACCACCCACAGGAAAAAGAAATAAACTAAGCCATCGGTTTATCAGTCTTTAAATATTACCAACAAAATGTATCTTTCAACGTCACTCAATTTTTTATTTACATTGTTTGTTTAGTTATGATTTTTTTAATTTATTTTATTCTTTATGGTGTCATCTTGTTTTTTATTCTAGCCTGTTATAGGTCTTGTGACTGAAAGTCAACACTATAATAAGGTAAATTATTATACACTATTATTATTATTATTATTATTATTATATGTCTTTATTAACTCTATATTGTATTATTGCTTATGATTACGTTTAATTTTTTTTTTTTGTGGGATGGAAAAGAGAACATCCCTTATTGCTCTCTACCCGGATTTGTTACATATGGAATAGCACAGCCACCTGCCTCCTGCAGTAAACTAGATCATCAATGATGGTCGATAACAGTTGGGCGTATTGAGGCTGTTTTTCCTCAACGGTTTCCCACTCTTTCTCTCTTCACGTAAATGAGGGTATATTTCCGTTAGATTCCCCATTCCTAACCCATTAGCGTAATTAGTACATAAGCGTATAGCCTGAATGTGTAGGAAGACGTAGTGCTTAAAAAAGTATCGGAGCCAAATAAAATATAGTTTCAAAATATTACTAAGAAGGATTATTGTTCCGACATATAATTTGCCAATAAAATAATTTATGTTATCACTAAAAATATTGTCTACTTAACAATAAGAAGATGTAAAGCTTTTCTGTAAAATTATTGATGGCTTACTATTAAAAAATTGATCATTTATTGTTAAAATATTGATATAATTTACCTCTAAGAGATATCTGGCTTAGCACAAAAAGATTTTTGAGCTTAACCATAAGTATTTAGATAAAATTATAGGACAGAGTGATAAGTCAATGAAGGTTAATTAAATCTTATACCTTTATTCAAAGAATAACTACACACAATGATTGGAACCCCCATGCATACATGACACAAATAGTATTCAACATCGGCGTATTATATCAACTAGAGTATACCTGGACTGAAGCTATCAAATTATAGCACTACGACGTCTTAGCTGAGTCAATAGCGCGTGTGTCTACCGATCTGAGGAACCACATTGTTGGTCTTGTACTCCAACTCACCAAGCTCACAACATACTGGATTGATTGCGATGGGGAAGCTCGAGGTTTTTATCTAGACCCGGATGAGTGTATGGGGTTTTAATACCTCACGTGATTTATATCAAAAGTCTTCCCATTCAATCTTCATGCTAAAGCGGGTACAGTCATCCTAGAACTATATTATATAATCCTACCCCTTTGATTAATCTTTCAATAACGAATGGATTAAAATATATTGTTTATAAACGTATCGAGGTGTCTAGATTTCTATTCCCGGCACCTCCAAAATATTTTACACTGCTGAAATTATAGTTTCCTACTTTCATACGATGTCTTACTGGCCGTAGGACTAGATATTGTTTATATTATAGTGGTATGAATTCTTTAAGCTGTGTTGATACAAGCAGTTGGCTCAAAGAGAACACGTTATGTAAAATAAATAAATATTAATACAAGTATTATGGATTTGCTAATCCATAGATAGTCATAGTCAAATAACTATATTACAAAACTTTTAGACCATTTAACTAGTAGACAATAATGACTAAATATCCCTATATTTATCTCACCCCTCCCAAACTTGTCCTCCCCCTCTCAAATGTAATCCATCAGTGCACAGATTGACGTGAAGGTAGTTTAGTAATTTTTGAGGCCGTTATATAAGTTTATTCCTGTATGATCCTAAAATAGAAACACTGATAGGATAAGCGGATTGAATCAGTGTTTGGGTAGTCTGAGACGCCACTCTCGCTATACACTGAGCTCGTGGTAAAAGGAGGGTTGAGTTTCTAAACCTGGTAGGGTTTGCTCTGAGAGGAGATATTTCCAACATAGTTTTCCACTCTCTGAACCTTACCTTCCTATCCTTACACCATCGATCTAAAATGCCATAAAAAGTCGAGTATATGTTTCCTTTCTTTTATTTGGCAGGAATACGTAGGTTATGGGATTCAACAGCTGTCCAACTTCGTCCTTTTTTTTTTAGATTGTATATTGTTGAATTAGTCCCCGAGATACATTCTAAGTAGTGGGTTAGATAGCTTAGGAAAATAAATAAAATGTCCAACATCGTCCTTGAGAATTGTAGCGTGTCAATCATGTAAAGTTGACACCTACACAATTAGGCCAAGTAAAAATACGAGGCTATAATAATTGTATTGGCAGAATCCAAAGAAGAGGATTAGATTTGAAATATGTAATAATAATATCCTTCAAAACCTACCTTGTATACCCGGTAGAAAAGTATGGTTCAGAATGTTTGAAATATGACTTTCCTCTAATTTCACTTGACCTAACCTAACCTAACCTTACCTAACCTAACCTAAAAAAAACTAAACTAAACTAAAAACTCCATGCCAGTAACTTTAAAGTTAAGGCTGATTGTGCGATATGTACAATCGTTACCCAGTTAAACACAGACCCCCTAGTGCTGTTCTGGCGAGGAGAGAGGTCACTCGCTACAAGGTCACGAAACACTTGTGCTTTACTGTCCCTGCTCTATATTGGGACTACGAGGTTGCGCTGTTATGTACGTACCTTGCTGTGTTTTATTTTATTTTCTCTCCACACAAGCGTGAGTACACCTCCTCTAAAATGTAACATTACTCATCATTAACCAATTAGCGTATTTAGTACATAGGCATATTTACCAAACGGGTATTAAGATGTGGTTCTAAAGAAAAAAATCAGCTGCAACTCACCGGCTTGGATGTTAGCCCAAACAATGGTGACATAATCGTCTCTGTCACTGGAGCTTTGTTCGTGGTAAAAGCCCAAGGCGTGCAAAAACTCGTGGACGATTGTTCCATGGCGGAAACAACCTGAGCCTGGAACCCCAGGCTGGAGGTTCAGGTCTTGTACCTGGAAACAGAACAATACCAAGCCATTATTTTATCTTAGAATATACAGGCTGCCTCAAAACAACTTTATACACAAAGAAATAAAAGCAATGTATTTTTATTAACAACATAAACATTAAAGAATATTAAGGGCCCTGAAGACACACCAACTTGTCAACCCAAACGTCGGGACAAATAAGTTCACAGAAAGTTATTTTTCCACATGATAATTCTTATTGTGGTATTTTACATAACTTCACTAGATGTTCATGCTAGAGATTTTTTTTTAAATAGACACTTTATTTCTATATTTTATGTTAATCCGATAACACTCTGCCTTTAAAACCTTTTAAAAATACATGTAAATGTATAGTACTTAGTTCGAAACATTTATTTTGTAAATGTTATATTATTTTTTCAATATATTGTAATAGAAAACCGTATTTAGGGCCTTTACTCTTTTTATAGAAAGTTTTTCCTTTAAATATATGAAAAGGCTATGAAAATTTATTTTTTTGGCCCAAATTCTATCACCTTGGTGAAAGTAAACAATGATTGATTAGAACACAGGTAATAAATCACACACATTATTTGTATTGTTTTGCCAAATAACTCTTTTTAACAATCTTTTATATTCCGTTGGATGTGTCAAATGTAAATAGTATTTACAATACCATTATTTTAGAACATTTTTAGGTAAGCAATAATAAAAAATATTTACAAACAATATTATTCATATCACTCTCCTAAAAAAACTAGAAATATGAATTTAAATGTTTCATAACATTATATTTTAGTTCAATTACAAGTAAAAAGCATAGCTTTTAAAATTATTGAAGTTCAAGCTTTAATAAATATTTATTATTTTCTAAAAATATTTGAGTCATCATTTATAACACTGCGAGATTAATATGGTTCATCTCCATTAATATTCATTTATGTGTTTAAAATTTATTTTCTTATCCTTAAATGCTATAAGTTTTCAAATGGGTGAAAAATTTATAATTCTGGAAATAAAATTTTCCACGTTCATAGTGAAGAATTGATGAAAGGCAGACTAAGTATTGTGTCTGTTCTATAGCTAATATTTTTTGTAAGTAATGTGATTTCCAATGGTCCAGAAAGTGAATGTCAGAATTATTTAGAAGAAACAATACCTATTGACTATGATTAACTTATATATAGTATAATTCATATTAAATATTCACTTGAATTCTACAAGCGAAATCTGGACAGAAATATTTGTAGATTTTCCAATAACTGTTAGAGCAAGCCCACATCTCTAACAACCTTCAGTACGTTATGGTCCTGTTTATAATAGTAATAATAGTGGCGTGACTGAGCTACATCCCTCAAACAGAAGATACTCACTCTTCCTCTGCGGCCGACCATAGACCAGCACCCGCTGTTGAGTCCCTGAACTCTGACATAATCTCTGTCAGAAGCTGTCCTGGGTCTCAGTCGAATACAAGTCCTCTGGTGAAATTCTTCGATACCCCGATGGATTGCTGCTATTTGGTCTACAGCTGAAATTGTTTATACAGTTTTATTAAACCTCTCGCCCTCACGGGAGAAAGTTTCCAATGTCACGTTGGATGGTCACTACACGTTTATTTGTTGACATTGTTAACATTACGCCCTTAGTCATTTGTTAAGTTAATTTTTAAGTTTCATTTGAAATAGCTTACTCCATTTACCCACCATCTGTTTCTATTCGTTTTGCCTATGATATTATCTACATAATCCTTAGTATCATATTAGCTTATTGAATGATTGATTACATTAGAGATACTCACTGAATTGATTAGAAACAATCTCATAGGGTAGGTCCACAAATCCGTTGACCTTGTGCCAATGTAAGGTTGGGTTGATCAGTCCATTTCTCTGACCGGCGTCAAGGACGATGTCTCCTTCAAACTTGCCACTGCGTTCCCAAGGATTCTGCACCTCTTTTAAGAAGGCCTCTGAAATGCACACACGAAGTGGTTTAGGTATAATGGACATACCTTGGCGTTGCAGTTGATGGGCTGGTGACCCTACATATTCCTGATTGTATCCTTATCTATTTGTACTCTTGGTTATCATTCTTTCCACATTCCACATGCGAGGTTAATAAGGCTGGGCGGTGCTCTAGTCTGTGAGCTGGTGACTGTACGTATTATTTTCTGTCATCTTTTGTTTAAACTCTTGGTTGGCATTCTTAATCATGATATCAGATTGAGTGGATGTTAAATATAGTTTTTCAGCTCTCCTTCAATTTAAAAAATAATATCTCTGTTAAAATAGTAAAAGGTTAATAACGAACTGATTAAAAATGATTTGTTTGAATTTACAGACCATCTTATCAATCTCAGATAACTTTTAGCCATAACATAACAAACAAAAAATTGAATGTTTTAGCATTTTAATAGCATTTGTAGTTATATTATATTATACTTAACTTATGACTAGACTTAACTGCAGCTAGACTGTAGCTACAGTTCTTTTATCTCTGATTGAATATTCAACTTCCATCTTATATATGCACAAGCTTAAATAAATATACTAAGTGTTGACTTATTTAATAGCTAAACATATCTTAGCTTAATACAAAGGTGGTGTAGTTAGGCAGAAGAGAATTAAAGAGCTACACCAGATATAATGTTTTTACTGACTAGTCAGTTTACGGAGTAGAAGCAATTTTCTCTCTTTTTTTTATGTTTTAATACTCAAGATTGGTTCAAATCAATAACATCTTCACGTTTGGGTAAGCGTGATAAAATTCTAAGTGAAGAAATATATTTTATTTTATTTAAATTAGGGTATTCACCTACTAAAGTATTAAAACGTATTACAGACGTTCAGATATCCCACATTATTTAAGAAATAGGTTTTTATTTTAAAATACGGATTGTGTCAAAATAGATATTAGCTTAAAGTCCTCAACATGTCCTTATGGATTAAATAGAGAATTGTAGTTTGGATGCTATACAAATATAATCAGAGATATATTTATCTAATTTTTGTCGTTGTTTTACGATTAATGTCACAGTTTTGAATATATACACAATGGAATGTATTGTATTGAGGATTATTTTAATGGTTTTGAAGCTCTAGAACTGTCATTCTCTGAACAAATAGAAAAGGATAAGGTAGCTTCATATACGTGGCTCACTCAATAACAATATTTCATCAGCTACAAATATAATATAAGGTATTTAACAACAATGCTCAGCGGGTCAACGTAACATACCCCTGTTTTACAGGGAAAGTTAACGAAAGATTCCTCTAAACAGTTTCTTTATCAAAGATGAGTTTATACGATATATAATTTTCAAGGTGTTCACTTTAATATAGCAAAATAAAAATTATATTAAAAATATTTCTTCAGCATTTAAATAGGTATTTATGTTGAGTATTAAATGAAGTGACTCACCTAAGTTTGTTGCCTTGAGTTCGTCCAGTTCGCTCAGATCTTCTACTTGAGCATATTCAGGCTGTAAAGGCTTTTCCAAAGGCAATGCCAAGACACACTTCACTGCCGCTAATGCAGCCAAAACGTTAACTATGGTAACAGATGTCATTCTGGTGTCTAGCTACCAAAAATATAATATTTACACGGTTTATATAGTGGGAGTGATTATCTTATAAGTTGATATTGGACCTCCATAAATCATACCTCCTTGACTATTCTTGTCAGAAAGATTAGTGAATGACACTATTGAGGTATTGAAATTTTTTTTGGAAATGATAAGTATTATTTTAACATATCAAAGTAATATTTCAGTGATTAACTGTCTAATTATAATAATATGATTTCCAAATGTAGCTTAGTAGTTTAATAAGTGACGTCATAATTTTGTTTGTGAAGATATTAATAGGTGTGGGGGAGAAGATTTATAAAGAGGTTTTATTCCAAAAATTGTTCTTTAGTATCTTTTTTTCCCCTCTCAATTGTTACAAATTTCGAGACAAAATATGAGTACATTTAAATATTGTATATAGTTTCAAGAAAAAAAAATTAAATGTAAAAGCTGGTTAATACATAAAAGCAATAATAATAATAATAATAGTAACGGTTTTTCCACCATACACACCCGGTCTATACAAAAGGTAGACATTATAAAGGTATAATTGTGAGAAAATTTAGTTTTATGGGCATGGAAGCTTAATCCCATATAATTTAGGGGAAGATACCCTTATTACATCCAGACGGGATCCGAACCCTGAGATCCCCACTATCAGTGAAATAGACTAAATCAGATGGAAGTTCAGTCAATATACCACCACATTGTGAGTAATTAATGTTAATAAATATTATTTCACTTATTTGTTGCCAGTATCAACATAAAATACTAATACTTTTAACTATATTAAAGAGAAACTCTTTATAAATTAAACGTTGGTCAAAATTGTTAACCACAAATATTATCAATTATAGCAGTAGTAGTAGTAGTAGTAGTAGTTGTAGTAGTTCTAACATGTGCTATGATTGATTTAAACAATATAATCTAACATATCAGAATGACGAGTGGCACAAGTATTCGTTTAGTGATAGAGAATAAATACACATGCCATTTAAAGATCTATTGCCGTGAGTTGGGGTAGAATCTCATCCATTAAAGTCGGGCGTGTTAATCACTGATCATAATGGACGAGTTGTTTAAGGTTGCGGGGACTCGGGTTTGATCTCCGGAGGTGACTTTTCCCTATGAACCAGCTACTACCAATTTTATACGCTAGTGTTGGATGCTTAGGATTTGCTTTGGTTGTCTTAGGTTAAGTTAGTTTTTTAAATAATAAATTTATGTAGTAGGCTATATGTTAAGAAAGTGAAACTCATATCGGTTGTTGTGTGAAATAAATATACAAATATTTTGGTTTAGTTTACCAGTGGAAGGTAGGTTTCGGTTCAAATCCCAACTCTATGTGCGGGTAATTGATTTTCCTAAGAGGTTTCCCATTTTTCCTCTGCGCAATTGTAGCTACATTTGCTCCAATATCTGGTTTACTTACTCCTAGTGTAGTGTAAAATGTGTATATCCCGTACGAGTTGTAATCTGAAGGGGCGGGGGGG
>CABFOV010001430.1:27410-99914 GCA_902141375.1 Timema poppense
TCTTGTTTTTTTTTGGGGGGGGGGGGGGTGGTGGTGAAATTATGGCCTAAAGATGAATCACAAACATTTTGGTACAATATTTTATATTTTATATTTGGCCAAAATTAAAATTTGCCATTGCAAATCTTTCATAATCTGATATTTTCATCCTCCATTTCTTCAGCTGGAGACCAGTGTAAGCTTATTATAGTCAATATTACATATCCTGTTCCGCTTGGATAGTTAGTAATCAATCGCCCTTAACGTACGAATTATAAACTACATATTTTTCCGGCTACGTAAAAAGATAAGAAATGTATCTTGTTAGTTTTCTCTCTATATTCTTCCACCTATATTTCTAAATCATTCCTATCCTCCGCGCTATACATTTACGAGGCTAATTAGGTTTAATTTCCCTACGCGGAGGAAAGCGTTTAGAGTTTTAATTACATACTGTGTTTTAACGGTAGTCGTAAACAATTAAAACATTAGATCCTTAAAGGGTGGTTTATTGTTAAATCGAAATGTCTAAATGTAGCTCAGCAAGGCAAACAAAAATGGCAAAAGATGTGACCTAAAGTAATTTGCAGCCTGAGATCTAGTTGCTTAAAGGCCTAATAGAGTCTTATATATATCTAATCAAAAACGATAAATTTCTAAATAATGGGTTGTCGATGCTGCCAGCTTTTTGTTGCCCAGACGCACTACCTTTAGAGCTAACAACCTTAGTTGAGGAGGTCTGATAACAGTTACTTGAAGACCGAGGGAAATAAATCAATCCTTGAGAAGACCTGATTTCTGTTGTTCCTGCAGAGGTTGTTCAGTAGAGTAGACCGTTCTCCCAGGGGCGTTCCCTCGTTCGGCTCGACTGACGTGTTGTAATAGAGGTGCATAGTGGGTAGTATAATGCACAGGGGCAGTCGCGTCGTGAATAGTGTAGAGGCAGGTGCAGCGTGGGTCGTATAGTGAGTAGGGGCAAGAGTGTCGTGAGTAGTGTAGTGTGTAGAGGCAGGTGCAGCGTGGGTTGTATAGTGAGTAGGGGACAAGAGTGTCATGAGTAGTATTGTGTAATGTGCATCAAGGGTAGTATAGTGCATAGAGAGTCTCAAAAGTGCGACATTTCGCTTAGACAACAATGTTATCGTTAGCACCGCGTCTCACTACCCGTTAGGATTATAAGCATAGGCACCAATAGCTATGAGCTGATTTTAGTTTTTCATACCAATTTTTAATCTTATGAAATTTAAAATGAAAGGTTTATAATTATATACGGATATGTTGATATATTTTACTTCTATGTTGGCATGAACAAAATTTTTATATTTTAGATATAGAATCACCTCTAGATAATACGAGATTCATGGACAACGAGTCTCTGCACTCCGGTAGGTGGCCTCCTTAGCGATAATTACGTTTTAATAAAACTATAATATCAAGGATGGCAAGCTTGGTGAAGATCGACTCCGCTAGATCGCACTGACTCAGGGGCTGAAGGTTTTTACCCCAAGGATAAATTTAATGTTAAAGACTTTATGAGTTAAAAAATATTGTTAAAAATTTTGCGTTTCTAAAGTGGCTAAAAATAGTTATAAACATGGTAGATATATAAATTACGAAATCCAAATAAATCAAACCAAGCTAAACTATTGATAAAAGCACAGTGTTTATAAATGGATGTACTTATTTATCACCTAACAAAGCTTGTAAGAAAATTTTCTTATTCATACCGTAAAAGAATAGCACTATCCTTCAAAGTGATTGATCGCAGTGTTGATACAAGGGATTGTCATCTCTTTTAATTAATTCGTTCAATACAAACTCGATATTAATGTCGCTCTCTAATAACTTGACACTTTTAATCCAAATCGCATATTGTTCATTAACATCCTATCGTTCTCGGCGAGACAAAGTTGAACTGATAAGATAGAGGATACATGATAAATAATCTACAACACTCTTTATTGAAGATACATTTATATAGATAGTTAAAACAATTATAGTAATACCCCCAAGGAACATATTCATTTTACTTATATTATACATTCTATCAAAGCCATCAGCAATTTAAGGGATTTATAACGGGATTAATAAATTAAGTTTACACGTTATTTTATCATATAAATAAAGTATTGCAAACGTGAACATTTATATTTCGACACTCCAATACCATTTTACATTTTATATGGCCCTGCCTCAAAAAGTGAGTTTTACAACTCTGTTCCTCTTTAAAATAAAGGGGAATTTACATGAAACAGTTTTAAATTTCAGAAAATATCTTCAAGTTTAATGTTAGAAGAGGACATCTAACAAATAACATTATGTGCTCGTTTTGGGGGGAAACAGTTATTAAAGTGTAATTGATAATGTATAGTTTTTTTTAATTTGAAATTTTTTAGAAAAAACTCTAACGGTATTGTTCAAAAAGATATCTGAGGAGTGTTTTAAATTATAAATAATATATCTTTTCGGTTTTATAACACTGGTTTTTGACAATTTTGTCCCAAATGTTGATACACTCTGTGAAATGATATGCTTTGCTGTTTTCCCCCCAATTTTATTTATTGTTATAAGACCAATTCTAAAAACCACTGAAAACTAAAAGTTATGTGGAAGGAGATGCGAGTAAAGATAACATAAAAGTTTTTTCAGTTTTTATATCAAACAACTGTTTTTGACACACAAAAAATCTATTAATATTGCTCTTGTAGAAACTTAGATTTTAATTTTTCTCATATGGTGATGTCAACAATTATTGTTGAATATCTGTCATGACATAGCGTCATTATATGACAAACTTTTTAAATGAAGCTCAAAAGCTGTCATCAAATTCCAGGGCAGCCTTGACAGATATTCAAGAACATTCGAGTTAACCATGTGAAAAAAACCAAGCTATGTTTCAGATGGAGAAATGTTTGCTTTATTCTGCCCAAAAATATTGTTGCCATAAAAACTGAAAAAATACTGTCCTTAACTTACAATCCATTAAAGGGTGTTTTACATTAATTTGAGCGCTTATTTATTTGGTTGGAAGACCAAGTCTTAATTAATACAATTTGTTCTAAAATAAAAGTTATCTAATAATCTTCTCTAATATTATTATCACTATCCTACTTATTGAAGCTATTATTATTTTTTAACAGCATTGCTGAGCACGTATACTAAAGGTCTGGTTTACTTGTTCTGTTATTCCAGTGATGGGAAGGCTGGGTGGGGCTCATATTCGTTATCCAGGATATGTGTTAGTGGGTAGTTTTTCCTAAATTTTTCCTATTCTATCTACGTAAAGGCGGGCAATTTTACTCTAAATTCTACTTGCCTCATCCCTACCTCTTTTATCTAATTATATTTGTGTAGCCAGGATGGGTACTAAGATACTGTGAAAATAAATCTTGTAATAAAAACCTAATATATATATATATATATAATATGATGGTGAAAATGTTAAATTAAGGAAAGTATCAAACAAAATGATAATAGTACATTAAATAAAATCCCAAACAATATTTCAGAAAAAAAGTTTATTATTCAATAAAGTAGAAAGGTTTTTTTATAACTACTTAAAGGGCATGCTTCAACAAACAAGGATTCATTTTTCCCATTTTATTTGATTAAAAATTAAATTGAAAATTATTTCAAAAACTGACAAAACTCATCAGACCAATACTATATTGTATAAAGGTATGTTGATATTTATCATTCCAGTCTTTGTTATTATAAAATATTCATTAAATTAAATATGTTTTAATTAAACTCTATTCCAAGCATTTTCATTAAATTGAACTATTTGTTTTTCTTTATATAGTAGTTTATTTTTCGGGGACACTTTTCTAAATAAACATTTATTTAGTATATTCTTCTTTATTTTATTATAGACTAACATGAAGTACCCTGCTTTTCCCGGGTTAAATAGCTTAGGCAAACAATGATAAAAATAATATTAAATTAATTTGATTTTTCAAAAAGGATTATTAAAAAGGTTAAAGAAAGCAATAAAAAGAATTAAAAGAGTAAAAATAGCAAATGAACAGTAGAATAAATGGGTTATTTTTAGTGTAAAAAGTGATAAATGGACAAAAAGGGTATAAAATTAAGTATCAATATATTACATTTCTTACCACATTTAAGACACAGCCTTTAACCCCTTTATCCTTTACGCACGATTTGCCCTTACTGACTTTTAAACTCTTTTTGACCTCTTAGCCTTTTTGTCATAAGCCTTTTACTTCTTTTAAATTGTTAATCATTTTTGATGTTTTGGTTCTTTTTTCCTTTAGATACGGTTTGCCTTTTTTAATCCCTTTTGTTGTTTTTGAAAATTTCACAATTTTTATCCCTTTTATCATTTTGTCATTTTTCCCTTTTGTATTTATAGCCAACCCTCCTTTCACATTTTAACCCTTTAATCCTTTGTACACTTTTCATCCTCTTTATTTACACTTTTTCTCCATATTAAAAATATATTAACACTTAATACTTTTTCCCTCCCACATTTTTTATGTGAAGGCATCCGGTTTTCCTTGTATAAATATTTTAGAGTAAGAATAATATAAAAAGTAAATATTACAAAAATTAAATCTTATGTAATTTTTTAAAGCGGGTAAGTAATAAGGGCAAAAAGGATAAAATAATAATAAGTTAAAAGGGATAAAATGGTATAGAAGGCAAAAAGCAAATTCAATATAAAATAAAAGGATAATAAGTTTTAAAATGCTAAAACACCACAGATAAAAAAATAATGTTTAAATATTAGTTGTATTAAATTCGAGTTCTTATATTTCCCAGGCATAAATTTGAAAATTTGATATATTCGGACATCATTCTACACTCCGGCATAAACTATTAGTTTACATGTTGAACTTCTATTTTATATTACAATAAAAAATGTAGTTTAAATTAGTTTTAAAAAATCTTGAGGGAAACCAAGCCTCTTCCCTATATGGCTTCTTTATTTTGAAATTTAACAATCAGAACTTAATGGTTGTTTGGGGTTGTTCTTATATTAGCCTGACATATTTTAATTTTCTACCTCAACGAAATGTAATTTATTATTTTAGTTTTGGGAATTATGAAAACCCCGATTTAACCAGCCCTCTTTTAAAAATAGTATATATTTAAAATATATTTTGTTATTTGAGTAATCTTTCTATATTCCCGACAAATTTAAAATTTTTCCTATGTGTTATTTATACCTGCCTGTCAATTTTAAGTTTGATACCACACGGAAATTAGTTGTAGATTCCCAATCCCTTTCCATGTAAATAGCTGTAGTATTTTTACTTGCCTGCCAAACTTCCCTTTTCTACCACATTGAGAAGTAGCTATTTTTACTATTAGTTATTGGAATTTTGAATCCTCCAAACCATTTACTCCCATTTACTCTTGGGAATTTCCATTTTAAAGATTTAAAGGTTTATCTGGAATATTCTCTCTCTACCTGTCTGCCAAATTTTAATTTTCTAACAATTTAAAAAGTAAAAAAAAACTAAAGCCCACTCCATTTCCCCAACTTTTAAATATCCCAATTTAATATTATTCTGGTTATTTGGGGCAGTCCTGCTCTGCAGTGGATTCTCTCATTAGACTAGACTGCGATAACGGGGAAATCTAGGTTCGAAACTCAGTCAGGTGTACTAAGGGTGTTTTTTTCCAAAATGGTTATCTACTATCCCTCCACAAAAATGCAGGTACACTTCCTTTATATTTAACCTTCCTAATCTCTAAAACCACTAGCGTAACTATAGTACACAAGTGTAAAAAGTTATATCAGTGAGTTTTGAAAACTTTCCACCCTCTTTTCATTCCCTAAGAGAACCAATTTCGTAATCCAACGGAAGAATTTGAACAATGGTTGAACACGTTAAATTTAGTTAATAGTAGTGTAAATGAGAACGTCTACATTGAGCAATTAGATAAGTATTAATCGATATTTATTGAATTATGTTGTCTGTCCACACAGTATGGCATGAAGCGCAAGATAATACAGACGCCACACATGGAATGTTGTCACTTTAGCCAAGGGGATGGAAATGGAATCATGAATTAGTGAATTGGTAGTCTGTCCACACACTATGGCATCAAGTTTAAGGCAATAGTGACTTATCCCACGGAATGTCGTATAATTCAACCTTGGGAATAGTGAAGAGATATGTATCCATCTCATCAATAACTTATCTTAAGTTTGGACGTTATCATTTTGATAAAACATGAAGTGTACACATTATAGACAAATACGTAGCAAGCAGACTGTGCTGATTCTAAATATAACCCTGAATTAAATGGCATTTTGTTTGGGACATCATTAATATCACTTACCTCATACAATACCATGTTATCAATTTGTCAACTTGTTCATTCCGCTATGTTGGCTAGTTGCACACTTAGCCATTTTATCTACTCTCGACGTTTATTCTTAAGGTTCATCGAAATTTAAGAAACACTTCTATGATAGAGGTAAATAAACTGCGGCTCCCAAAGCTATTCTGTGCGGCTCGCAAGACAACATTGACTTCATTACAGTTTTTTCTAAAATTTTGAATTAACACTTTGAGACACTTTGAGCTTACTTGTATAAATTGTGAACATAATTTTTAATAAAGCCCTGTGAGCCATTTTGGTTACAAGTTAAATTGGTGTTTTTGAGTGTCAAGGTCCATCTATTTTTAAACATTCCCTTTAAAGCTAAGTGGTAAAGAAATCTTTGGCAGGATAAGGAACTATTTTGATAAATATTGATACAACTTCTTACAGTACTATAGTTCACATCTCCAGATTTTGGACGTAGTAGTCTTCAAAACCCAAAACCCTATGGCACTAGGAGCTCTAATTTTCATTGCTGCACCTATAAAGGTACACTACCTATCTCTATCTTGAGCTAGTTATTTCCAGTCCACCTCATTATACCCTATATCTTTCAGGTATAATCTAATGTTAACCTCTCATCTGCATCTAGGTCTTAACAATAGTCTATTACCATTAGGTTTGCCAATAAATACCTTGAACACGGTTCTAGATTCTTCCATTCCCGCTGCATACCTCACCCAACGTAATCTGCTAAATGAGTTTACCCTAACAAAGTCTGATGAAGAGTACACTTGGAACAGGGTATGTAACTCATCACTATGCAGCCCATTACAAACTATTATCTTCATCCAATATTGGACCAAATATTTTCCTAAGTAATTAGTTTTTGAACACCATACATTTATTCTCGTCATGTAAGCTAAGAGACCAAGTTTCACAAATTGGATGGCATACCTCCATTCATCCCTTTGGTCTGGTCTTTATGCTTTTAGCCATCTTGGGTGAACTATTTTTGTTTTTTCATGACGATGACGTCAAAACGTAAAGCCCAGGTCTATTATTACCGAGATGAGAAAGGCTACCTCTTTTTATATCCTTGACTTGGGTCAGCCCTGAGCTGCGTAATGTGAGATTGTAGTGAAGGGCAGCTACTCTCGTTAAGGGCAGAATGGGGGTAGCCCTAGCCCTCATCACGAGAGTAGGGCCATGTGCAATCCTAGGAGAGACAAGAACAGAATAATAATCAAAATTTCATCGATATCCATCGGAAAAATAGATATAATACTAAGAAACTAATAGGAAAATCGATACATATGGTTGATTTATTTCATATAAAAGTTAATTTTGAATCAAGATTTTCCCGATTGAGGTCAAATGGTTATGTGAGGTACATTCTCAACCTTTCTTGGAATCCCCAGTTTTACCAACTTAAATAATAACATAAATAATTCATAACGCTTCAATTTGTTTAAAGTTGCTATACATTTATTTACAACAGTAAATAAGATGTCTGCTCACTACTTTTTAAGAGTTGGTTTTAAGGAGGTAATAAGTGAAGGGAATTATACCATACCATACCATACCATACCATACCATACCATACCAAACCATAACATACTTGGAGTCACGAGGTTTAAGGCATCAATCTTGGGATCTATAAAATTTGCTGTAATGAAGAGGTTTAGGTTTCACCTCAGCAAGATACGTATTAGGTGTAATTTTTCCCGTGTAATATATCTCTTTAGCTTTTTCATCCTCTCTCTACGTGAATGGGATAAGATTTATTAAAAGAAACTAACTTTCCCATCTCTAACCACGCCGTTGGGCACGCTAATAAAAGTGTAAGACCTGTTTGTATTGTTTGGTTTGAAGATGTCTGGGCTCAAATCATGGACGAGCGCACTAGGGTAGATTTTTCCAAAGCTATCCACATTTTCTCCATGGAAATGCGGGTTCACCCATATAAATTATTTCTTCCAAGGAACTACCCTTTATTGTAAATATACAGATAACCCAGACGAAAATTAAAACGGTAGGTAAAATACTTCTTTTAACGCACCTTCATTATTAAAAAATATCTTTAAAATATGTACTGTACGTGTACGTGATGAAACATTTACAAAATCTTAGATAAACGAAAAGAAAACCCCCCCACAAAAACCGATAATAATAACTGAGCAGCAGAATGCAGAGAAAGCCACTTAAGGCCAAAAATGAAGGGGAAAAAATCTTAGGTATTTAGAGCAGCTGAAGCATTACTATTTAGATTGTGTCCTTTTAAAAATCACGTAAACTAGCCTACTACAAACTAATTGCTAACACGTAAAGATCAAAAGAACAATGAACCTGAAATCATTTAAAAACAGCAAGATTTAAAATACATATACGACTTGAATGTAATAACAATAAATTTAATTATCTAAACAGAGGTTAATCTAAACAGATTTTTATTTAATAAAAGCGTCATTAGACCTTTGAAACATTACAAACAACAACAAAAGTAATTAAAAACTCAATTAAACTGTTAATGCGTGCAAAATCCTTAAGGGGTCACCTACCTGAGAGAGGAAACGAATTGCAAACATCCATAAATTACCAATTGTTAAAAACAATGTTTGTTATTTAAAAATATTTAATAGAGTTAAAATATATTAAAATAACTCTATTAAATTAAAAACCTAATATTTCATATTTATTTCATTAATATTAATGTTAAAAATATGTATTTATTACTTCATTTTCAACCACGTTTAACGTGAAATATGACAGTTCTGATATCAAAGTAAATAGTTAAGAATATAGAATTGTTTCAATTAAATAAAGTAATTTATTAACAGGTTTTGAACAAAATATTAGAGATTAGTTTCAAAAAATTAAAAATGTGTACATTTTATAAGTAAGCTACCCCTAAACTAATTTATTATATAAAAAAACATAATTAGTATAGATCATGTAAAATAATTCTCCAAATCAGAGATCTTTTAGAAAAAAAATCCACCAAAATCAGTCATTATTAAACTACTGTAATTATGTTTAAAGAAAAACAGGTGTATGTGTATATATATATATATATATATAATGTAAAAACATAACAAATACCCATAATTAACTAATCATTAGAGCCATTAAAAAATTATATACATCCAAATATAAATAGATTATTTTTAAGGGAATTTCCATCCATAAAACAGTATTTTTATTGTCAAGCACTCCCCAGGTATACATTTTAAACAAAACTACTGGTAATTTTCAAACTATTTAGAATTTCTGAAAAAAATCTTTGTAAGCTTCCCTTTAACAAGTTTTTTTACCCAAAAACCAAGTATACAGTGTTATTAAGAGGTCAAACACTCCCCATACATCACCAAATTCATTGTATCCATATCCAAAATATTCCACCCATAAATACCTTTCAACTTCATTTTGGGATGAATCTTATTTTAAAATACAAAATTATATTATAAAAAACGAAAGGTTTCTGAAGTTCAGTGTGCTGGTAGATATCTCATAATGATGTGATGTACAGCTAAGATGTGTTTTATGTATCAGGAACACACGGAAAAAGAAAATGGTATATTTGTTTATTAAAGGAGAAGCAAAACCTGAACGACACTATGAATAAATAAATTTTGTATAAAGACGAGAACGTGCGCCGATTCGATCAGTGAATTATTCGTGAAGAGGGAAGTCTAAAAACTCAATCCAGAAGTGACGTTGAATATTTCATGGGCTGGTGTCAAACTAGAGACCTCCAAGAGGGAGAAGGTGGGGAGACTCAGTTTCAGAAGTAAAAGGGAAAGATGGGAGAGAAGGGCGTAAGAGAATGTTTCGTGTCTCGATAGATTTCGCCACCTGCTATTTACTCCTGCTGGGCTGAACGTGAGATCTGTTCTCAGTAAAAAGTGAATCAGAAAGGCCTTAGCAAGGGGAGGCGAGTCCTCCCTTGGCTGTGAAAAATATGAGAAATAAAAGTGTACTCGCTCCCCACCCCCTCAATAATTTTCATGCATTTGATATATCTTATCAAATTAATTTAAAAGCTGGTAAAAATGTTTTTAAATAATGATATTCAAGCGACGACACACAATCAGAAGAGTTTGCGTATAGGACCATATTCAGAGCAAATATAAATCGACAATAACCTTGTTTTTGGTAAATCAAATATTCTTTATGGTTTATTTATTTGTGGGTTTGACGAAAGAGATACCCGCAATTTTGGTCAAGCGTTCTAAAACATCTAAATCTCAGTCTCGTTGTACTTTGTTATTTACACCTGTTATGATATAAACATACACACCTAATAACGCCGTTCCCTTACGGAGTATGCAAGATACTGTACATGTAGCTAAAAGAGAATTCCATCCGTAACCCAGCCTCACTAACTCTCTCCGCTTCAACAACATCCATACACCGAGTCATGCATTCTCTTTTTATTCTTAACACTCTAATCGTTTCCTTTTTAACACATTCTTTCCCATATTTAGCCACATCTTAGATGTCCTACCACGTCCCTTTGATCCACACACTCCTACTTCAAATATTCATTTCGTCACTCGATCTTCATTCACCCTCTCAATATTCCCAGATCAACATAGTACCCTTCTTTCACATTGATATATTATATTTGTACCTCCAGTGCTCTATGCAGGCCTAGGGCTACAGGTAGCACATATTATGATTGAAAAGAACATAGTTTAAACAACATATAGATTTATTAATAGAAAAACACATAGTTAAGAAAGTAATGTTTTACAATAATATCGTTTGGAATAGGTATGAAGTTTGATCCAAACTGTTAGGCTTGAGAATTGAGACTAGAAAAATATAGAACAATATATACATGTAACTTTTAATCAGTTTTGCTTGATTGGCCCTTCAAAATAGTATCCATTAAACATTTCGGATAACAAGCTGTTGATAACAGCAGTCGATGGCTAAGCAACAGGTGTCAACAAAAAGTACTATGGCTGGTCACATTCCCCTTTGGTACTGCCAGGGCATTCAATAGTACATAAAGTTCTAATAGCAAGTGCAATAAGAACAACACAAACAATAGGAATCGATTGAAAGGCAAAAGTAAAGGGTATTATTTGCGCGGACCCCACTATGACTTTAGTGCAGTTCCCTGGGTTGCGCACCGAAAATAATACTGCACGTGAAGCGTGACTACTTGTCCAACCCAAAAATACTGATTTCAATTAACTGACTTGTAATAAGGAAAACAAAACCGACAATCTCTTGGTAGCCATCCATAAATTGAACTGATGCTCACGACGTACAAGGAGTCATGACAAACTTTGACTCAAAAATAGATAAAAGGAACTTGTAGAAGTTTATAAGTCCCTAACTAAGATATTATAACTTTCTACGCCAGAGGCTCATAATGTAAAGACAGAAAGGTATATATATATATATATATATATATCAACATAGTCTACAGGACTGAATTACAATAATTGAATAACAAGCAATAAAGAAACTCAACCCGCATTCTTAAGGGCACAATATTTATTAAATTAATTAAAGCTTTGAATTAGCAAGTCAACAAGACTTGAAGTTGATTAACTGTCAACTAGACATACTATCAATTCGAAAGAAAATCGTCTACGACATTACACAGAAAACTAAAAGGGTGCAACAGATATAGCTCATCGTTATAACAAAAATTAGATTCTAAGTCATAAGGACTCGTCGATTACTTTACAATACTTAATAAATCGAAGTCTGTGGCTCCATCTATAGCTGCTATGAATCCCACGGCCTAGACTTCGTAGATGGCGTAGAAATGCGTAATCCTGTCTAAGGTGGCGGTGAATCCGACGCCTCAAGCTTCATGGTTGACGTGACGATGCTGGAGTCCTTCCTTCAACGCAGGGATACAGTAAACTGGCTATAATGTGAACCGGGGCGTGGGTCCTTATATAGTTCCCAACCTGATACGAATGAAAGAAAGCGGGAACGATGATAAACACAAGGACATAGAAACGAAAGATGCAGACGAAGGTGGGGAGAAAGAGAATTTAACAAGAAAAAACCACTTGCGGGGAAAATAAAGGAACAAGTTGCCTTGGTTTACCACCAGGGTCGTTGATAAGCAGTAGGTATTTGCGTCGATGCCCATACGCTTATCTTCTCTTCAACAGATCTAGTTATGATAGCACGTGTGGCGGCCATCATTGAATAGTTTTGTGCTTCACATGTGGGACAAATGAATACTATAGACATCTTGAAGAGGTGAGTAAACACCAAAGCATATTATATTCAAATATGTCTGTTTTAATTATTTTATCTAGGATCCGCTATTATTTTGTATAAGAATTTGGGATATAGATGTACCTTACTATATTTTCTTGTCAACAGCATGGCAAGCGTAATATAAATTTATCCAACATCAGCCAATGGGGAAAGCAATGCGTTAAAGTATTTTATTCATAGCTATGGTAATATTAATCCTATTCTTTGATATCAACTCCAATATTTATCAAAAGACAATATTTTTGGCCAACCACGTGTTTGAATGTAGGGAGAAACGTAATTTTATTAGACTGCATCTTTGGAGTAGACTCAATTAAATATGTAAATATAGTTTCTTTCTTGCATAAATTATTAAACTATTAATTTTTTTAATTGCAGCTGCCCAATCTATCTGATTGACATGCTACGTATTCCTATTCAAAATAAACTCCTTCAATACCCATTCATTACAGACATTATAACTATGAATTTTTCCACATACAATTTTTCCGCATTTGATATCTCATTACAACCACATTTACCTTGCTTTTGAGATTATCCTGACGATCCCACACCTCCCACCCACGAAACAACGTTGGCATTAACACATTTTTACAGTCGCCTATCTTTGCCTATTTCAATACCCCTTCACACTTTGCAATCGTCCAAATACATCCAACTACTCTTCGAGATACATTCACCCATATACCACCATAATTACATTTACAAACCATGGATCCACACCATAGTGTCTAAGATCATTCCATAACATACTCCTCTTCACTCGATCGTACATATTTTCCAGATGACGAACGCACTATAAACTTTCTTCCTTACTGAGATACATATCTCACATACTTGCTGAAAAGCAAATATCTGGTTCATCCAACCTCTGCCGGTTGTGAAACCATATTACAATCCCCAAATCTTGTCAGCAGTTTTTTCACGTATCCTCTCAATTAAAACTCACCCAAAAACTTTGGATGGAATATTTAACAAATTAATTGACCTAAAATTCTTACTTTCACTCATATTGCCTTTACCTTTGCACAATATAACAACTACAGCATTCATCAAGTCATTAGGAACATTCGAGATCCCAGCACACATATTGTACAACTCACACAATCTATCAAGAAATCCCATGCCCCCACACTAAAACATTTCCCCTGTGATCACATCTATGCACGAAGTCTTGCCATTCCTTAACACTTTCATAGCTTTTAACACTTCAACTTATTTTATTATTTCACTATTCATGAAATTTTACCTATTTTCTGCTACTTTCTATAAGTGTTTGCCATACAATTGCTCAAAATACTCCACTCTTTCTACTTCTTTTAATTTCATTTGCTCTTTACTCTCCTCTACTACTATATTTGCAGTAATATATTTCTAGTTGTATAGGTCCCACAACCATTTACGTTCTGTTTCACTCTCCACAGCAATAATTCGGGTTAATGCGTCTTTTTTTTTCTCTCACGGCTTCTTTCCCTTGTTCATTACAATACGCATATCTTATTAAGTTTTCCACCACGAAGATCCACCCACATCTTTTGCACACTCAGCAATATCATCTTTTATTCTGCTCTAAGCACTTTCTATATAATTAGCATTTATTTCTGTATTTCATATTTTATGCTCTTGGAAAGCTAATTTTTCACCCGCCATCTTTCATCTTGCTTTCTCACACATTTATTCTGCAACTGTTCCACTCACTCTTACTTTCTTAATTTTCTTGCACTAATTCCTCATATAAGTCCTACCTTATTTAACTACTAAGATCATTAGGAAGTGAACCTTTACACATAAGCTCTAACCACATCCCTAGTATTATTTACTAAGCCTGTAGGTCTCTCATCATACACCACCAAATAAATTATTATGTTCAAATCATCCCTTTGCCATGCATCCAACTGTTATCTTTGTGCTTAAGCCATGTGCTTGACACAAATAAACTTTTTTTTTTAACACAGGCTCAATAACTACTTAGCACTTTCGTTCACCCTGTTATCACCATATTTCCTTAGCAATCTCTCTGAATTCTGTCTCTGGGTACCCACACTTCTATCAATAACTCTTAACGTGATAATTCTCTCACCAGGTCCATATGCTTTCAAGATATAATTTGAGCTTAATCCAGAGCTCTATTCTCACATTCCCAACTTCACCATCCACAGGAGAATAATCAGCAATCAACATAATTCTACGAATGCCTATTTTCACACGTACCCACATAAGTCTAGATTACACCAACTCATACCATCTAAAAATTAGCTTAGCTGTTGGGCTTAGGACTAAACGTACTCCCTGACTTCTCACTACCCATTAATCCACAACTTACGCCAGTACCAGGTTACCATCACTCGTCAGCAAAACATATTTCCCTTTTCGATTTGTTTCACATAAACACAGAATATCAAATCGTTTCATCTAACATTTCTTTTTCTTTACCTCCCACTGGTATCGCATACCACGTTCCAACAGTTCATTATCTCTCCAGCTTGTTAACAGATGAGCCCTTCAGTTTTAACCTCAGATGCCGATCATAGCTTTGGTCATCCGAGGCTAATATTGTACAAATTCAAATTCTTTTTGTAGTTAGTTTAGAGTATACGAGGCTACTATCCTCTATTGTACCCATACCCATGACAGTATTCTTTCATTAAGGTAGTGATGCTCTACCGATTGGTGTTGGAACATTACAGCAAGTATATCAAGTACATCCGTTGCTCAGTCTTACCCTGATCACGCTTGCACTGTTCCTACTACCCCTACTCTTGAGACTGCCTTGCTGGCCAGAATACCGTTGTTCGTGTCGCTACTACAAAAAAGTAACTGGGCAGTGCACCTACACACCAACACACACTTGTTTCAACTTCGTTAAATATTGGACAAGCTGTAAAATTATATATATATATAATTGTCAAATGGCTGGAAATTGGCCAACTACCGAGTCGCTAATGGCTGCGTTGTCTGATGGCTGTGATCTTTGATAATCACATATTTATAAGCTGACGACTTCCGCACGTCCATCTTAGACTCTGCCTTAAACTATGAGTGAAGAATGACCATGGGCACGGGACGAATCCTGGATAGCTCAGTGGTAAGAGCATTGGCATACTAAGCCGAAGGTCCCGGGTTCGATTCCCGTGTCCAGGTGTCATTTTTCAATTTTCAGAATATGATACTGGAGAAGGAGTCTTTCTCCCTGTACTCAAACATAAAAAAAAAGTGCTGGTTTAGCTCTGCTCTAGAGTATATGGCCTCATAACGTTAAGAACAGTTATATTTTAATTTAGCAATTTATAGGCAGTATAATTATTATAAGGAAACTACATAGATTATTATAGTAATTTACTTTTAATATTGTTTAATTCCTTAATGTTTTTTAGGTGTAATTAAGTAGTTACTTATAACGTGTGACAATTGATAAACATGTAACAAAGCGGTCTTCAAATATATAATCAAGTGAGGCATAATAAAACTCTTATGTAAAAAAAAAATCATTATAGTCTGGATTAACGATGATGGGAAGGATGAAGCTAGAATCGGGCATAGGCACACTAGGTGGGGCTCAGGGATCACCCATGAACCATGTAACTCTGTTGGGGGAGAGGAGAAGGGGCGATCTCTAAAGTATGCATGGTTTTATATGAGGGGAGGCCTACACCACAATGATACGTAGAAAACATTTTATACTTAAATTACAATGTTGAAAAAATATTATTGTTCATGTTTTCATTGTTAGTAAACATACAAAGACAAATTCGGATTCTGAAGCGCTGATTCCTTCTTTTAGTGTCACAAAAGTTTTCCGATGAAATAACGACATTCCCTCTTGGTGTGAAAAGTTACAAGGCACACGTGGAAGGACTTAATGTCCACATGCATACATGGAGTTGGAGAGTCTGAGGGAAGGTGTGGGGGTTAAATGATAATAAAAAGCGTGATGAGCCTTACTATACTAATTTTACACTGTGGTTTTTATAAAACACTCTACGGTGATGCGAGGCATGTTTTTATGAACTACACCCTTCATATATACCCCTTGTATTAAGTCATGAAGAATGACACGTTAGCTTAGTCGATAGATTAACTGTCTACTGATTTAAGGGTTCTAGATTTGATTTCTGGCTTGGCCGAAAAATGTATTATTGGTGAAATGTTTGTTTAGCCTTTCATAGTGATAAGTTCACATCTGGGGATTGGGTGTATTGTCTGTTCTAAATTTAAGCTAATCTGTATGCCGTATACTGATATAATCAGTCGGCTCAAAAAGTGAACGTTAAACACCTAAAATATTTTTTTAAGTTTGTGAATATCCATAGCGCTAAGCATAGCAGTAAAAAATTGACAAAAGTTGTTTTAACAACTTTATATTAAATGCGGGAGTGAGAATTAGCGCATACGCGTGAAGAGAGAATGAGGAAAATTAATTGGAAAAACATGCTTCATTGCACCAGGCTGGAATTCTAACAAGGACATCTCGTCGATGGCAAACAAATGTAGAGTGGGTCCAACTCCTTAGACAATCCGTACTATATTTCTGCAGTTACCCTCCTCTGTGGCGTAGTTAGCTAACTTGCTAATTTCGTGTTGAGCTAGACTGCCGAGGACGGAAATATTGAGGTTAGAATCTCACTCTAGTGAACTAGGAAGGCTTTTCCTAAAGTGTTTCTTTCTCTTCCTTCACGAAAATGCGGGCTCACTTCCTATATATTCAACTTTCCCAAATCATAGCCCATTAGCGTAATTGGTACTTATGCGTATAGCCCGAACGGGTAGAAAGACGCGGTGATTAGTAATAATAATAGTAAAAATAACATATCTGTAGTTGTTAAGTTTTGAATCCACCCCTGATTGTTTTTAAATATATATAATGTGAATGCTAAGTGCCAAGAGATTCTTATGTTTAAAGTGGTTTTGAAGAAAGATACATTTGTTTTGGGAACTAATAAATACATTTAACTCTTTTAATACTTGTGAAGCCTTCAAAACTAAATCGAAACACCTCTTGATTAATTTATTTTTATTTCTTAGATGCTATTCGTTTACAGCGTTTAATTTGCAGCGTATGGTATCTGCAATTGGTTTTGTTAATAGGGTAGAGATTAGGAGGATACTATTTATTGAAAATGTATCCGTATTCACATGGTCGTAGAAATTAAACCGTTCATGAAAATACCCTCAAAGTATCCCTGACCAGGATTTGAACCCTGACCTCTCTGTAAATGGCAAACCAGTACAAGTTAGCCTTACATTTTTCCCGCGAGCGTACAGTCGGATGTTTAATAGATAATAATGTAACCTCATGCTATAATTAGGATTTGCTCGAACCAAAAGGGGTGGATATAGTTTGTGGAATTAAGCTATTAAACTTAAGTGTTAAAATGATTTGGCTATTTAAAACCTTTTCTCATTTTAATTTTTTTAGTTATTTATCTTGCACCTTCTGAGCGTAATGTTTACATAAGAACACTATTTAAAACTAACTTAAATCTAACGGACGCAACATCTAGCTCTCGACCGTTAATTTATCACTGTTAAAGGGGAAACCCACATTTCACCACTGATACATTTTTCGGCCATGTCGGGAATCTTACCAAGGACCTATTGCTAAGTAGAAAAACACGCTACCGACTAAGCTTAGGTGTCGGACTGTTACTAAAATCAAGCTTAAATATTTATTTTAATTGATTCTAATAAATTCAAGTAATAATTTATTCGATTGTTACAAATATACATTATAAGATTACATTTTTAGCTGCAAAGTGATGTAACGGTATTTTAGAGTGATAAAAATTGTCAAAATATTAATATTTTCTAAAATTGGAAAATTCAAGTAATATAAAAATTTAACGTCATTTGGTATTTGTTTGTAAAGTTATTACTGTGGACTCCGTTGTAAGTCTAGTTAATCTTTAGTCTTGTTTTATTAGCAAATCAAATAAAAGCAATAACATCTATTTTAAGACCAATTTGACAATGCCAACCAAACACATATTTGGTAGATCTGAACGATATGAAATATATTGAATTTCGCCATGGCATTTATAAAAGTAAAATTTATTTCATGATTGTTCTGACAGAATGTAGCAGATATCATGTGCCTGGGTCGTTGAAAATAATGTGGGAGGGAGGCCAGATGTTTCAACTTAAAACGATCCGATGGTAAGTTTAATCGGAAATTCTTTCGGTCTTTTCGAGAGAATATTTTGTGACAGCGGAAAAAAGGAATTCGCTGACCAGCGGAATGTCTTTTCCCCGATTATAAGTGGCGATAAGACATAGATGGAAAAAAAGTAATACGAGGGAGAGAAAATATCAGAGGATGACTAGGATTTAGAATGAAAAAAATATATAAAAATTTTCATTTTAAATTATTTGGGTGGTAATAAAATATTGACTATGGAAAAAGGGAATTTATAATATCAAAAGAAATCTCCCTAATGTTGAAAACTGTTAAACAATATTTGAAATTGATACCAAGAAATGAAAAAAATAATAGATTTGTATAGAAAGAAAATGTTTAAAAAAACATATTCCTTAATCTTATAAAAGCACATGTGAGCACACCAAATACTCGGAGAGGAAATGTTTTAGGTAAAGCTTTATGATCATTGAAGGCTGTATTTTTAAAGATTACGAATATAAATTTGAAGTATATCTGCTATACAGAAAACCCGATGTTAGTGGTACATTCAACCAACAAGCGCTAAATCGAGATACGCGCTTGTAGGAAAAAACTATAATCGCTGGTGTTACCTTATTGTAACTCTTTTAAAAATGTTCCTGGGAGAAATCAGACTAAGGTATCTACTTTAAACCTAGGAGATCTCGACTGCGTTCGTTACATTTAAATAGGTAAATACATTTCTGAACAAAAAATTGTCCATTTTAGATCTCTACAAAAACATGGTACATACTATATAAATATAAGTGGCTATTTTGTTCGTTTCCTACTCAGATGATCAAGGCATATGTTCTGGTGGGCTTAACTCTGACCGGGCCTTACCTCAGTGAGAATGCCAAATGAAATATTAGTACAATACTTAAATACTAATATTCCCCATCCCATTTACCTATATTATGATATTCAAAGACAACTGACGAATTAAGTGTTTAGTATTAAAATCTAATATGAGTAAAATTTTACTGTGAATAAACTACTTAAATGCAAATTAATTAAATATTGATCCTTAACCAATAAAAATAAAGATAACACACCTAGTTGGAATGTACTTTTTGCTAAATAATGTTATGAAAATAAAACTAATATGTTTATTTATACAAGTACACGCTGTGGATAAAAATGTTGTTTTAAACAAGATTTTTTTCAAATAAAATAAGTATTTGTATTTTCTGGCATACCACGATTATGGATCGATAGCAGTAATAATTTGCTTATAAATAGTACAATCATAATGTTTATTTTACAATATAACTAGTATTAGTTTAAATAGTTACACTCTTTAGTAGGTTTTTTAAATATTGTTTACAGTTTGGGATGGGTTATAGAACAATACTAATTAAATTTATGGTTTGAGAACTATAATTTATTTATTTAATAATTTTAACATGTTACATTTTATATGCTTTTTTGAATTATGTTTTTAAATCAATAAAACATTTTAATTTCAATAGTTGAATACAATTTAATCATTGAAACAGTGCTAGCGGGCATCCATCAACTCACCACAGGTATATTGTTACATCCTACTAATTATTTATCAACTCGACACATGATAATGCCAGTCAGATACGTATCATCTCTCCAAAAGTTTCCTGTACCTCATGGTCATAGCATCCGCACACGTAGTTTTATTGCAAAGATCTATCGAGATTACTGTGGAATGAACTAACCTAGCCTAGCCTACCTAACTTAACTTCCTAACTTAACCTAAACTAGCATCAAATACTGACCTATTTGAGCTTTCATAGGGTGTATTTTACAATGATGAGGATAGTAATTTTCCACCGGAAATATGGGTCATCAACGAAAAAAAAAGTCCTTGTAGGATGTACAAAAAAAATGTATGCTTATTTATACATACAATCTAATTTGTATTACTGCAATACCTCTATTTCCTTATAAGATTTTAGTTTGGCGAGTTGATTGAATTCCTAATATAGTTAAGTGGGGCGAGTTGATAATTGTGACGAGTCGATAATTACTGGTATCAACAATACAGGAAGTTAGATGTTTAAATGTATATTGGTTGTGTACCACATCCGAGAAACTGGAGTTATGAATTTATTATGATTATGAATTATGATTATGAAGATAGTGAAGGTGAATTCTAATAATATTATTTAATTAATTAGGATTTATGATTTTACAACAGGTAAACTGACACAGATAGTTTTAATTTAATTTTAATAGCACAATATGTTCAATTAACTGAGTAGGTTTATTTACAGCGAAAGTATTTACAGGATATAAATACACCAAAAATATTGTACATTTAAAAAACATATAAATTGTGATAAAAATTATTATCAAATTATAATTTTCCCGAGGATGACGGAATGTTAGGCCCTGCATCCGTACATCCTTTCTAGCTTGATGATATCGGTTTCTGTCATGGTGTCAATCTGTCCCAATTGAACGTTGCCACGCTGAAACAGTTAGACACATTTTGCCGTTTTAATAGATAAGCAATATTCTTGACATAAAGAGCAGAAAAATCTTGGGCATGCAGTAGTTTTAGTGGAAATAAATATATAAAATAAATTAGTATTTTACACAAAACATAAGAACCTTATGGCACTCTTTGAGATAAACTTTGTTTTATATAAAAACTCAAATTAAATTTAAATTTTAGTTTCTAAATTCTCAATATAACTAACTTTTAACCGAAATATGATTAAGTCCCTTTTTCTCCGCTATCATACAAATAATGTTATGAACCTCAGATAATTCTTATGAGGTCTCATGTATAATATATTCTTTTAGATCTTGGGATGAGCTAAATCAGTTCATGTAATAACCCTTTTTTTGCTATATTGATGTGTACCCATCAAACAATATTATTGCATATTGGGACTACCTATTACACATTTAAAATTATCAATGATGCTAACATAGAAAAAAGGTGTTCACGTTTGTGCCTTACTATTGTCCTTAATTAGATCAAATTCCAAGCTCTATCTAAGAAAGTTTACCCAAACACAAAAGTCAAGTGTATAACATAAAGTCATTGACATGACCTTCATGATCTGTACTCACTTAGTATTACAATCATGAGAATTTTAAATAAAGGAAGTAATTTAGATACAAATTTAGTAGATAAGAGGGAAACAATACTTCCTTAGTATAAGGTTGATATAAAATCAAGGAGGTTAATAGGTGGATCATATAGCATGTATTGGAGGAAAAAGGGTTCCATTTAGGGATGTCAAACTCGATTCTTCGATACTTCGATATCCTCGATTCTTACTAGTATTGAAAGAATCGAAAATTGATCTTAACATTACAATTCTCTATAATTAGATTCTTAGCTCTCAATGACAGTACTGGCAAAATTCAGAACAACTAGTGGTAATTGAATATATTTGATATTAGTTTATTTGCCGTTATTTGCTACACATTTTGATTCGGTTAACCACCCTATTTGGTGAAGTTATAAGACTTGTGCTTTTGACAATTGTTTGTTATACCTTTTTTTTTATTATTTGGCTATGCGATGTTATTTTAAGGTAAAAATACATGCTTTCTAAAGTAATTCCTCAATATTTCATTAATTTGGTAAAATATGCTCTAAAACTAGGTAAACGGATTTTTTCTTTGTTAAAAAAATGAACTTTTGTATTATTTACTCTTTTTTTGTTGTAATTCTATGACGTTTAGTAACTATGTTTTTAAATGAGGTTGTATGCTTTGAAAAATAATAAAATAGGAATTATTCAGGAATCTAAATCGAGATTCGAAGAATTGAGGTTTAACTTATTAATCGGTATCGAGAAAAGAAGATATATCGTGACATCTCTAATTCCATTATTATTAAAATGATGAAAAATAATGAAGTGGTTATGATATAAAAATAGCATGTATGAGGGAAACAAGGAATTAATTATTGACATAAGGATTGCAAATCAGTAAGTTATAGAGTTGAACATGTTGAACTTATTAGGTATCAAATAATTGATTATCAAGGTGATACACAAGATCCATTATAGTATGTTGTTTTTTGCGAGATGTTTCTAGAACGACCTTAACTACGTTTTTGAGACCTCTTTCCCTAAGCATATCTTAACCAAGTGATGTAATTCTTAAGAGATCATTTAAAATAATGTTTGTAAGCCAGATTGCCCCATACAACCGAATACGTTAAGGGGTACATTAAAAAAATACATCGCAGCGATTACTGAACACATGTTTTGCAAAGTCATATAAAATTTTACCTGATCCAAGGCAGAGGGGATCAAAAGGGCTAAAACCATTTGCTACGTTTATTATTTAAAAGTGAGGTTTGAAATAAATACAATCTTCCACATGTCCTGAATACGAATATGTACTAGGCTCATATTTTCCTGTAGGCAACACCAGAAAATCTTCGACCTTGTTCAAAACCATTCAGTTATTTATGCTGGACCCTGTATAATCATGGATTTGGATGTATTATATAAATAATTAAACCATTATAAAAAGTAAATTAAAGAAGTTTTTGCGTAGATTATGTAACGTGTACCAGGGAAAAAAGAATTCATTTTTTTAGGGGTAAATATAACCAACGTGGCTACATAGTACTAAATAGCCAGGCGTCTTATTAGAATACTCACCAGAGACTGGATGGTGGGTTGTCCATTGAATGAGAATGCATAGCCATCGTAGTGCATGATGCTCAGGTAGTCGTATATAGTGTTATAATTGGTGATTTGGTTGGCAGCATACTTGTCAAAATTGTGCTCCATGCCTAATTAAATCAATTCTGTATTAACGATGCGCTTAGAATGCCACTGACTTCATAGATTTAATAAATCAAGTCACATACAGGGCTAGCTCAGTGCCAGCCAGTTCAACTGCCATAATCGTCTATTTTTATAGAATTCAATCAATAGAATCTAATGAATATGAGCCTATCATGGTGGACCTAAAAGGGCTTCGCTCACTATGATTTCACTGTAATATTTAAATCCTTATTTTGGCACATTATAGTCCATTTCTTTAAGCTTCATCAAATAACTCCTTCGTCCTTTAATTAGAATAAGCCACGAATTGTCCATTTGATTACTAAATATATAATCTAATTAAATTCAATATTTATAACGTAGCTATAATAATTATTATGTTTAAATGTGCCTGCCAAAGATTTGGAATTAAACCAGACTGGTTGTTCTAACTGAAACCTCTCACCTTCTCACAATAATTACTCGTACTTAAACTATTATGATAATAATTGGATATAAATATAATAGTTCAATCAATCCCCCTGATCTGATCTCACCACACTTTATTACAGCTTCCAAGTAACCACTTTCAATTAAAATGAATATATGTTGAACTTGTCTGCCAGATCAAGACGTAGTTAAACTATTCCCAGAGGACATACCTGGTTCGATGTTATTCCACAAGATCCTGACATAATCGTCTCTCTCTGTTGCACTCTGCTGATGAAAGAATCCGAGGGCGTGGAGCAATTCGTGGACCGCTACTCCATGGTGCACGCAGCCGTTAAGTTGGAGATTCACGACTTGTCCCTGAAAACCAGTAGTATCTCATTATTTATTTGTAATTGCATAGTACAAGGTGGTAGGTACAATATTATTGAGCCACCAAATGATAAAGTACAGCTAATACTTACTACTGCACTCGATCGTATGAATAAACAAAATATATGTCACCTTTTGATTCTGTGTTGACCAATTATTCGAAACTAGCTGCTAATGAAATGTATGTATGTGATATAAACTTGCCCCGTTGAGTCTGCCGACGTAAGACCAACATCCGGTGGGATCTCCGGCAATGTAGATGTAATCCCTGTCGGTAGCGACGTAAGGGCGGAATCTGATGCAAGTCCTCGTGTGGAACTCGTTGAAGGCGCTCTGGATGGTTGCCACCTGACGAGCATCTGGGAATAGAAATCAACAGAGTGCTATTGCGATTCCCATGGGCTTAACATTAAATATACAGTAGTTATATTCAACTTCGTGCTTTGGTTTGATGCAGCGTTATTTATTTTGAAGGTAGCCAGGATCGTTAGTTATTATATTACGATTAGGTTGGAATTTTCTTAATTTCTTAGTGGCTCGAAATATGTCGAGTAGCCAAATATGTTTTGTTTATTACGTGCGTTTTCAGTTGCTGACAGCCATATTTAATTAAACCAACTTAAAAAAGTTAATCTGGCTGATGAGAGAAAGGTTTTTTTAGAAAAGAGTAATATCATTGTTGGCTGATTTGAGTTAGCTAAAAATCATAATAATTCTTTTGATATTGTAATATAACTGTCAAAAATCATTGGCGATAAATTAAAAATGGATTTCTCTCAATCTCTATCTAATATAAAAATGTTAGACATACAAAATAATAACTCATAATATGCTAAAGTCAAATTGTCAAATTATCAAATTGATATCTGGCACATAACATAAAGGTTATTAAAATATACGAATATAACAACATTTGATGTTGGTATTAGGTTGAAGGTGAGTTTTTAAATACACGAACAACTATCCACTTGTTTATTTCGATACTCTTCAAAAGGCTATTTGCTACAGCTAAATAAAAGTTGCATTTCCAAAGTAAAAGATTTTAATTAATGGCTTGTCATGAAAATGTTTGAAAATATAATCTCATAAGTTCATGTCAGATTTTTAATGTGCAAAAGAATTTATTTTATAATTAAAAACATTGAAAAAAAGTATGGTTAAAAAATGATCAGAGTATTTAACTAACAGACAGAATTTCATTTATCCTTTAATTAAGGTTTGCATATTTAAAAAATAAAGGAACAATTTTACGTGTATGAACTATTTAGTGAAACAATTTATCAGCTATTAAACTGTTCATATTAATTTTTTGAGAATAATTTGAAGACTTGTCCCCGAGTTAAGTAATTAATGCAACTTTTAGTTATTTCAGACCCGGTAACGTGTCTATAGCCTAGAATTATTTTTCAAAAAAACAAACTAACGCAGATGCAGTGGAGTAATTAGGGAATACAGGGGTAAGGAGTAGGAAGTGTAGTCTGCACCAGGTGACAACATTAGACTAGGTGACACCAAAATTACTATCAGTAAAATGCTTGTGCAATTTTTCTGTAGAAATGTATTACTAAAAAAATTCCTGGCATCTAGTTATAGCAACCAAACCACAAATATTCTTACATAAGATTATCTTGCTGTATAAATATACTTACAAAGCTAAACCTATATTTATGCTAGTTTACTTTTGGAACCTTCTAATACACATGCACTCCAGTCAGATATGTTAGTATTACTCAATCACAAAGACGCTTCGAATCACGTGGTTTCTTCTGAACGTGCTGCAGACACTAGTTGTTTTCGTTGCTTCCTGTGTTTTTACATTTTATGATTTTGTCAAATTTAAAATCAAACTTTAAATACATATCTCTTATAGTGCACCAAAAACTCAGAATGAGTTTTATAAGTGCCTGCGCTACTCATGTGAATGAGATGATTGTTTTGAACATAGCATTTGCGAGTACTTTGGGGTCATGTTCGACAGCAAAATAGACATATCACATACTGATTAACCAGATTTATGAAGTGATTATATAATATGTAAAAATCAACAAAAGAAAAGTTAAAGTGAAATACCTATTTCTAGGATTTCACTTTTTAAATGTGATAAGAGTTGCTGACCTCATCTCTGACATTATTAAAATTATTTTTATTATTATTAGCACCGCGTCTTACTACCAGTTCGGGTTATACGCACTTACGCTAATGTGTAATGGTAGGGTGACTGGGAGATGAAATGGAGAACCTACAGTTTAACGTGGAATCCAAACCACGGTGGAGGCCTGGCATTTCCCTCATTTACAGGTTGTGATTAATACACGACTTTTCAGAGGTTAAGGAAGGGTTTGGTAATCAGATAAACCTGTGCCGGGACCAAGGATTGAACTCCGGACCCCAGCACATAAGTCCAACACCTTACATCTAGACCAGCAGGTCACCCTCATTATTAAAAGTTAGGAAAGTGATTTATTAGGCATAATGATGCCCCGCACTAAGTTTAAGATAATTCTTCCGCTATGGCTTGAATCAATTGAGGTGTACAAGCCATTATTAAGGTAAAGAAAAAGAAGGCTATATTTAATGGATTTGTGGAAATATCCCTTAATTTGTGTGGTAATCACGCTTTTGATAAAAATATATGACGTGTGATGTTTTTTTTAACTCTTAAGACAATGTTTTATTTCTTTGCTGCTTTCCCCATATATGAGTGTTAATTGACAATACTGTAATGTCAGTGAAATAGCTTTTAAAAACAAGATGAAATAATAATTATGCTGCAGTTGGGCTGGTTAAAGAAAGGTTCTATAAGTTTGTGGTGGTGATTGTAACTCTTTGTGGTCCACATGAAAATTTGGACACAAGAGTTGCAGCACACAGCACAAGATAATTCGGCTACTGTCTTTTAGTTTACATTTTTGGTTTACCTGTACTCCTGAGGAGATAAGCTGTAGGAAGTGTTTTTTTACACAGTAATACCTAAAAACTAAGAACTTAATTCTCAACCAGGTGACGGCAAATATAGAAACTATAATACATGTTTGCACCAGGAACGCATTTACCTAGTGGAACATACAATTAAACTAGCGCTTTTAAAATCAGACGATTATGGATTAGCAGTCGATAGAAGAGTCAAGATTAAGAAAAGGATGGAATTGGAGCAAGCAAGCTATTCTAGCGTAATTATGCAAGCATAAAATAAGAGGGCAGTGCTTCAGTGCATTTATTCCCTTCATTCTGAACTTCAAATTAGATAAAGAGCTATTAAGGAAGTAGCAACCATGTTTGAAGTTGTCAGAATATGTTCAAGCGAAGTGTATCATCTGCCACTGAAAAAGAGTTAAAGATGTTCATCCTAAAAGGGACGATTTCTCTTGATTGGGTAACCGAGTGTGCACTTTAAATAGATATATCAAGGCTAGTAAGTTACCTGAAGGTAGCAAAATTTGGTATGGATAAAGCCAAATATTGGGCAATATTAGACGTGTTGACATTCATAGATTAATGGGACTTCATCAAATATCTCCCAACCCACAAAGTCATATATTCTGAAACAATTTCTTATGAGCTCTATGTCTATGGCTTCATGTGAAAGAAGCTTTTAAAGCTGAAACTAATAATGAACTATTTTCGATCTACAATGGGACAATAAAGGCTTTCTGATCTTGTGATATTATCAATTGAAATTGAGTTGGCGAAAGGCATTTAATTGGTTGAACTGTTTAACGAGTTCGCAGATTTGAATATCATGAAAGGAAAGTTCTAATTTAGTCGAGATGTTCAGTAAGTGCTGAAATACTTGTTTATTTGTTTCAGTTTATTTTATGGAATTAATTAATTTATGAGTAATGAATTTGCTCACAAACTCGCACATTAATAGGGACGTTATTGATAGTTAAAATCTAATACATTTTTAAAATTGTTAAAATGAACCAAATTTTAATATAGATTCTAAATGTTTTAAACTCTAATTCGATTTTTTTCTTAGCGAACTTTCACTCTAACCAATGAAAATATGTGAATATATATAGGTTGTGACTATAATATTTTAATTTGAAGGTGTAATTTTAATTTTGCAAGTTTTTTATGTCACTATTATTTCCATTACACTCGGTGATATACTAGGAATACAATTAACGAATGGCATTAGTATAAAATAATATTATCACTACATTTTCTGTATGGTCTGCTACGAGACAAGTTCCATGAGAGTGAAACCATAAGTTACTACTCTGGGTGACACTAGCCCTAGTTGCGCCACCACACACATGCACAATAAGAAACTTACTAAAAACGGGGTCAATGTAGTAGGGCACCACACGATTAGCCCAGCGAGCACTAGAGTCGATGAGACCGTTCCTTGCACTGTCCGAGACTTGCAGCATGATGTCGCCCTGATACTTCCCACTCACTTGCCATGGGAACTGATGGCGTTGTTCCGCCAGGGTACCTGAAAGCAAATAAATATTTTTTAAATATGCATTTTTGGGCAAGTTTCATCATCAATATATCATAAGCCTTAAATAATTGTTCCTAACCAACAGTTACGAAAGCTTACCAAAAGTCTTTAAGATCTGAAATAATGGTAATGATTATGTATTTTAATTTTTAAACATTGAATATTTTAGTCATACCTATCTATTAAAATATATTTGGAAGGATTTGTTTGTTTTTTTAAGTTCTCAATACTTTAATTAAAATATATTTAGTAAATCTGTATTTATATTTAAAAATAAAATAGTCGTATGAAATTTGTATTTATGTTAACATTTAACTGCTCGTTGATTTGAGTGACTAGCCAACTCACCGACTTCAGGTATCATCTCCTCTCCATTCACCCTGGCTCCTTCCAGAGGGAGGGAGGCAGTTAGTTGCAATGTTGCCAAAATGGCAATCAAGGGAGCAACTATGGAAGCCATCTTGTTGGAGGCAGTACTGGGAATGGTGGCTTCATATACCAAAGGAGGGGTTTTATACTGAAAAAGACTTTTTCGGGGAATTACACGTTTCATTGTAATAATTATCATTGAGCTAACCCCGACTTATTCTTATCATAAATGTTAATATTCAAAAGCTTACACCTAAGCACATAGATATATTTAATTTGAGTTATTGTTATTTTAGTGAATTTAAAATCAATTAAGACATTGATAAATTAACTGTTCAATAAGCTGGCTGTTTACTATGATCAAAAATGCGCAAATATTTCAACTTACATGTTTTCAAGATTGAATCAAAGCCATCCTTTTATGATTGTTTAACATTTAATATCTTGGTAATATAAGACTTAAATAACCTACAGCCGTATTTAGCACGAAAGTACGTCTATTACTACAACCTCAAACTCTTAGACTATATATGTACTAGTTCCGTAGTAGTAAAAATCATAAATAGATATTAATTATAGTTTTCAAAATCACCCAGAATCGATCCAGTGTCTCCTATAATCGTGAAAGACTACTATTTATGTACTTCAATTTAGGGTCAGATATTAATGTTGCTACTACCCTAAAATAAAATTAAAAGTTGGTGTAATTTAAAAAATCTTCAATAGCCCACTCAAAGTTGTATTAATTATTCGTTTTAAACGTGAGTTATGTCCACTAACATAGTTGTAATAAATTGATTGTGTATCCAAGTATAGTAGTTTATACACATAGAAATGTAAAGTGCGGCTTGAAAGGGTCCAAGATCATGCTGTTTCTAAAATTATTTTAGATTTGTTAATAATTTTACTTACAAGTTAGGATTATTTACTAAGGGCCGTTCAAATGTCAAGATTCGGTAGTCAGTCAATCCCCCATTCGAACTGAACTACTTCTTATTCGTAACATGGGAGATTGGTTGAGCCCCGAGACTAGACTTGTCATTAGTAGTAGTTGTTTTGTGGGTTTTTTATGTGTTGCTGAAACATGCTTAGTTCTTGGTGTTCTAATTATTATGGAGTATTAAGCCTTCTATGATTATGTGTTGGTTGGTTGCTAGGTTGGTATGTGTCGGAAGAGTTCTCTTACTCCTGTTGTCCTTTTTGGCCCGTTCTTCCCTTTAAATAAGATTGACTTTCACGAAGTAGCCAACCTGTGGGTCTTGATGAGAGTCGTGTTTACAGACGTCTATTGGGATATCTTCGTAACAATTTGAGCAGAAGCAGTTCCCATAGGTCTTCTCTGAAAGGGTCTGAGGGTCGGCATTGCGAAATGGAGTCATGTTTAGCGTAGGATAATGGAGGGATGGAGGGAGGAGAGTCGAACTTTAGGATGATAAGTTTCTTCTTGAGTTTCTGGTCGTTGAGGAAACAGCTGTTAAATTGACCAGGATTGGAATAAAGCAGTTTGGAGTGGTTGATATCACGATAAAGGTTGGATGTAGGATGGGAAAGGTTTTGTCCGGAAGTTCTGTGATGCTCAGTGGAGGGATCCATAATGGAGGGAGTTAGTGTGGAGGGGGTTGAAGAGATGATTGAGGGTGTATCAATGTATTTTTAAGGATTCCAAATATTACAGAATATTGTGTATTGAGCCACACGGATGCTTTGGTTCCTCCATTTCCCTTGGTGCCTCGATTGTGTTGAGGAGGAACTGCGTGACTCATGAGTGTAGAGAAATAGAAGGGAATTCTGGAGGGCCATAATGAAGAAATGGGGAGCAGGATCTTAAGTGTGGTGTGGCTACCCGAATGGATCGTAGGTTTTGGAGGTGTGAGTGGGAATGATAATAATCAACCTGAACGATTCGAAGATGCTTGTTTTGTAATAAGGATGTCACCGGCTCAAAAAGTGTATGAATATTTGTAGGTCATGAAATGATTAATTCAATTTACTTGGGAGATATAAATGGTTATCCTAAAATAAAATTCAAGGTGTAAGTTGGAGATAATTTTTATTTTAACATTCCAATTTGCCTGACCAGTATATAAACTTATTTAATTATATATCAATACATTAACATTCTGCCGTGTCAGTCTTAATATTAGTTTGTCTTATGTCTAACAAGTTTTATTTTATCCTGTAAAAATTATATTTTTATATAATAAAGGAATAGAGATAAAATATTTATATCCTTTTATAGATGATTCCTTGTTTAATCCCTGTAATGAAAGTTAATTTAGTTCTTCGTGATACAGTTTGTTGAGAGATGAACCTATCACTAGCCCTAGCTCACCCCGATAGCGGTGGATCAGAGGGCGTGTTCCTCATGCCTTGGTTTCGGGGTGGTCGTTAAATGTCACGTGACAGATGCCTGAGCTGATTGTTATTCATATAGTGAGATATTGGTTGACTCTCAAGATTATACTATGAATACAGCCCTAAGATGTCCAATTCTTAGTACATACACTCAATTAACTATGTAATAGACAATATGTTTGATTATTCTTCCTAAATATTATTGTATATTTTATTAGCCAATTTTTAATATGAAAATTATCAGCAGAATAATGTGTATACATTTTGAGTAATTTGTGATTTATATTATACTTATAATAGTAAAAAAGTCAACTTTTATATCATTTTACAAAATTGATCCTAATATAAATAGTGTGTGTATTATTTAATTTAATTCATACTGTATTCTCCATTGTGTACTTGATAAGCTAAGACAGTAAGTAATGTCATGGAAAAATACGTCAAAATGTTGAGAGTATCTTAAGCTAAAGTCGGCAGTCGATTGCTAGTTTATCTTCATATTTTTCCATTTGTTTACTTAAAGCCCATTCACCGTAATTTGGACCTTTTATGGTAGATATAAAAGTTTCTAAAATATTTCCGTATTCATCTTTTTCACCAAATATAATATTTTCTCTCACTGGAAAGTGATACCTAACATTTTGAGCATGCGGTATGAATCGTTAATCTCGCAAAACACTGTATGTAACTGGGAGGTAAAGATCCCAATAGCGGCCGTTTCTAACGATAGTAGCATTCCCATGTGATTAAACTATATGGTTTTTATTTTCTCTCTCCACGGGATCCCTTCCTTGATCGAGCTTTCTCATCTAGATCCCTTAGATTAATTCGTTATCATATCTTGTTTTAAAATAAAATGATTAAAAAGAAAGAAGTGATGATAATTTACATCCCCTGTCCAAATATTTTTTCAAAGCGGGTAAGTAGTAAATTATTTATGATAATATTTCAACTGTTTTAAAATGCTCAAATTAACGTGTATTTGTGTGTATGTTTTTTGTAGCTTATGTACATAAATCATAGTAGGATTTCTTTGAAATTTTAGATAGGTGATTTGTTTTCTTTTCTACCAACTAAATACTCTGTGATCTCGAGAAAAAGAGTCATCTTGATACTGACAGAACTAGACGTCCACATGTCCAACTCCAAAATATCATAATTATATTATGTGCGTCGACACGTAATGATAAATAAAAGTAAGACTATTATCACATTGTATACTCTTGACTCGATCGGTAATATATTTCTTTAGAACCGAGTTCATCCAACGGTTGCTGCACACTCTTTATGGAAGATTGTTGTTTGGATCATTTACCGCAGTAGATTCCCAAGGCCCCCTCTTGACCATCTCTTTTACAGCTGTCACTGTGGCATCTTAATACGTCTTTACTTCTCTGCTGGTTCAGATTTAATGTTTCAGTACCATACTTATCTTAAAATCCTTGTTGTGTGGTTTCGTTACTTCAACAGCTATTGTATTATTCTACAATGGATATTATTTGTTCTAGTGTGAAGAACACGTTGCTTAAGTGTGCTACATATAGTCTTTATCTTTTATCCTTAACGCCTAAAATGAGAAAATAAAATCCATAAAGTCCATTAAATAAACAATATATATATATATCCACAAAGCGCTACGCTAGGTATGCTACGTATGCTATGTACGCTATGGCGCTGTGTACGCAGTGGCCACACTGGGAGCTACGCTTGTACGAGACTCTTTTATTTTGAGAAATATGTTGGAGGGTAGTTTGCCCTGTGTGAGTGTGACAGTGACAATGAAGCTTTGTTATTACTTTCATTGTGTAATAAACGTAAAAGAAAGTGGGTACACGAAGTGAACATAAAAAGAACAAAGTTTGATGAATTTAATCATGATCTAATATGTTCAGGATCCGGTATTCAATGTTTTTGTTCCACAAGCATGGGTACTTCCTTGTATCTTGAATTAACTGCTCCATAAACGTCATATTCTTACTTTAAACACACTACTAATGCTGGCTGCACGTGGCTGGATACCACGGCGGGTCTACTGGGTAAGTCCGTCGTCAAAGACGTTTAAAATTATAGCTAAGAATCAAACACATCGAGACGTAGCGTACATAGCGTACATAGCGTACATAGCTTATATGGAGTAGAAAGCCTCGTGTGGCGACTTACGTTGTCAATAAAGATAACTGTTTTTCGCACAAATAGCGAATATAGCATACATACTAGCGTAGTGCTCTGTGTGGCCAGGCCATATGTACGAGTGTGTCTTACAATTAATTTTATTTACTAAACTTTGAGTTTTTCTTGTTATATTCCTCATCCTCTATCTATTCTAATTAAGTGTATTCTATCTATTCTACATTCCTAATCCTTAGCTAGCTATTTGATTAAGGCGTCAAAAATGACCTTTTTTTTATATGTATTTGGTAAATTAGTAGGTCTACAAAGTGTAAGCCTCGCTGCCTCTATTAACCAAATGTTAAGGACATCATATTGTTAAGAATACTTCTATGTTCTAAACTTTACTACCATCCTAAGATATCTCTTTAAATTTGAAGTTAAGATACTTCCTATGATTTATCCTTAGATTTTGGATAACTATGTTTGCCGAGTGATTAAGTTATATATAAAAAAAATACAACATATTTTAACTAGTAGGATAAATTTTATTCATAGATATTAACCGTGGCTCAAGTTATTTAATAAGTCAGCCTCAGAATATATGTCAATTTTTTTTAAATATTTGCCCTATATACACTAGCTATTGCTTAGAATTTTAAATTCAAATCACTTTATATGAGCTACTAAACTAGAAAACCTTTGAGTGTCTGCCATTTTGAAATGGCTATCCTGATAGTAAAACTATTTACATAATACTATCGTTAGGCCTAGGCTCAAAGAATGTCCATGCTAATCTTGTCTAAAATCAGCCAGAGCATTAGGTGGCTATCGCTAAGCCAATAGGCAGGGATTTTGGGCGTTCCACCTTTTTAAACCGATAAGCAGATTGAAAATATCTGGACATTCGTTGTTTGGACTAAGTTCAAATAGTGCCTGTGCCAAATTTCGTTCAAATAGGTCCAAGCACATGCCAGTTTTCGCGTAACAAACATCCACATAGATGGACAGACATACAAATCACCAAATACCCAATTCAAAACAAAACCTCGCTTCGCTCGATCAATTAAGTATATTTTTAAATAAACACCTCAATAATTAAATTTAAAGCCTTATGATAAATTAATAATCCTCTAAAACTGATATATCCATGATATTTCAGTGCTTATTCTCTTTACTCACTTAGTTTGTAAGACAGAATCGGTGATAGATGTGTGAGATTGTCAACTACTTAAATTAATTAGAAACATAATCATCATACTCAGGGGGGCGTTTTTACACGTTTATTAATCGTACTGTACATGGTTGAGGAATGGTATTCAAAGTCAAAAGTCACGTGTTCTATTCCCATGTAGGTGACCTGGCGGTCTAGGGGTAAGGTGTCAGACTTCTGTGCTGGCGGCCGGGGTTCAATCCTCGATCCCGGCACAAATTTATCTGATTACCAAACCCTTCCTTCACCTCTGAAAAGACATCTTGTGAATGTGGGGAATGCCAGGCCTCCACCGTGGTTCGGATTCCACGTTAAACTGTAGGTCCTCCATTTCATCTCACAATCACCCTACCATTACACATTAGCGTAAGTGCGTATAACCCGAACGGGTAGTAAGACGCGGTGCTAATAATAATAATAATAATAATAATAATAATTTATTCCCATGTAGAGGTTATTTTATCTCTGAAAATGAATTGTAAATCATATATATATATATTGTTTATTTAATTACATAATAAATATGTCACTTTGTAATGTTAATTCACTGAATTCTTTGCTTCTAGCTTTCCCCTACATGCTATTTAGGTGTGTTCCTTTAAACTGCTAGTATTACGTATGTGATTTAAATATTTCTGATAAGCCAATGAGTAATTTAGAGATTAGGGAAACTACTTAACCTAAGAAGTAAGTAATCGTTTCAGTAGATTGATTAGTAAATAAGTCGTTACTATCAGACTGGAAATCCTAGGATTTTAGTGTAGGCTATACAACGTGTATCTAAAACATTGCATCAAACTTTGGCAGGCTATTTCTTGGGTGAAAATAGAATAATTCAAATCAGCAACCTATGGTCCATATTAAATATTAAGGGTGGTACACCCCCCTAAAGATAGAACTAAAACGACTATTGTGTGAAATAGTATGAAATTTGATTAAGGTATTACAACAAATCTTTGTATACTACTTATTGAAACCTTGATCATTAATAAACGAAATGTGCTGTTACCGTTACCCAACCCCATCATGTAAAAAGGGGGGAGGGGGGGCAGGTTGTAAAACTTTTTCCTGCAATAAATTCTTTCAGAGTAAGTATTATTAATTTTGACTTAATATTACAAAACAAGGATTAAAAATTAACAAAAAAGGTGTCTTGAAGAAACTGTTTAGCTTTACCCGTTTTCGAGATAATCACACAAGTTTGAGCTCAGAGTCAAGTGCAAATTAATGCCAGGTAGGCAGCCAGAATCGCAGTTTATCTCGCACTACAGTCGTTTAACCATTTTTACCGGCACATGTGACTATGTTTCACGTACATTTGGTAAAAAAAGGCTGGTTTATGTGTAATGATGGAGAAACTCAGATACTTTTCCTTCTTCTTAAGCTTCGATGTGCTGCTATTTATCACATTAGTAAGTTATGTTTACACAGTTGACACTTCGTGGGATTTTAATCATTACACTCACTGGGGTATTGAAAGCTAAATTAAGAAATACTAATTGTGTTCTTGTATGTTTTAGTTCCTAGCTTCAAAATCAGATTCATAGCAAGTTTTCGAAATTGCGGCCCCTAACGTCATTGCAATAATTGAGGTGGCGTATCAATGACTGGCGTAATCTTTCTAAAACAAGTGGTGTTTCTTGAACCTTATCACATGCAGCACCTATCCTTGCTAACAGGTCTTCCTCGGATTCAATGGCTATCTCGTACAGCAAAGCTTTGAAAAAGCCCCACAGAAAGTAGTCTAACGGATTAAGGTGAGGAGAGCGTGGTTGCCACGCAACAGCTAAACTGACTCCCTACCTGGCAAGAATTAACACTGTTCTCTGAGCTCAAACTTGTGTGATTATCTCGGAAACGGGGAAAGCTAGACAGTTTCTTCAAGACACCTTTTTTGTTAATTTTTACTCCATGTTTTGAATTCTTAAGTCAAAATTAGTGGTACTTACTATGTCATATTTTAATGATGGGGGTGGGTAACGGTAACAGCACATTTAGTTTTTTCATGAAGGTGTCAATAAGTAGTATACAAAGATTCATTATAATACCTTAATCAGTTTGTATACTATTTTACACAATAGTCGTTTTTAGCTCTATCTTTAGGGGTGAATACCGCCCTTAATATTTAAAATGGACCCTAGGTTTTTAATGTGAACTATTCTATTTTCACCCAAGGAATAACCTGCCAAAGTTTGATGCAATGTTTTAGATACACGTTTTATAGTGATCCAAGCTAATTTCCCAACATTGAAGATTTATTTGGCATGGCTAAACAATTATCAACTTGGTTGGTCAAAATTGTGCGTTTAGTAAGTGAAGGGCCAGTTTATATCCACCTTAGTTTTATTAATTGTTAGTGTGTCTAGATTTATTTTGGCATCACATCTAACTACCCATCTGGGCTATTTGCATATTTTACACCAATTATATAATTTGAAAAATATAATTTAATGTGAATGAAGGCGGGCTTACGTGTATAAGATTGAGAAGCTATTTATAAAGAACCACCAAATTGCACCTTGAAGGGATTTGAGCCCCAACCTATTCGTCACAGGACAATAAAATTGTATGAGACACGTCTCTGTCCACGTGCTCACTGATGCTGGTCCCAGTAGTCACATATTCAAGGAAACTGCTTCCACACTTTTACAGACTAAACAAACTATTTTTGTTCCACAAAAGAATTTTCTGGAAACATATTTTGATTTATAAGTAATGTTTAGATTAGTTTTAGAAAAGCTGTATATAAAACACTTTTACAGAGATATAGTGAACTGAGAAATTCAATGAAGGAACATCTTTGTTCACCGCACTGTGCTGGAAGATGTTGTTTATTGTAATTGTTCTGTGACCAATACCAAGGCCTCTCAGTTATTTCTATTAATTTTGTAAGCTTAGGGCCCACCCCAATTTTAAGTTTCTGATTTTTTTTTAAATCTGATTATCTAGGTTGTATTACCAATGCAAATTTTCATTTCCCCATTTTACAGACCTTAATTTTAAAGTATATTTGCTTACAGTTAATAAATTGTTAGTTTATAATATATATATGTTACAAAATGTTGTATCTTTCACAGTTATACTTTTAATGATAGTTTTTTCGTTTCGCAAAGAGTTGCACAAATATATAAAATTTTGAGATTTCCACCTTCTATGGCCGGCTATTGCTAATTATAGGATATCATTATTTTCTCTTTTTAGCCTTAAATAAGCTATCCTTAATTTTATAGTTGTTTAGATAATTTTTAAACCCTCTTTAAAATATTATGAAAACTATCTATACGCAGTTTACATCCTATTGGTAAATTAGTTTTGATTATAGCTCAATGCTAGAAAGGCGGCATTGCGAAAACCACTTTTTGGGCTCAAACATCCGTAAAAATCTTTAATTTTATTTTTTGATGATCACAATGTTTAGATAGTTTCTCATGTGGGTTTCGAGAAAGTAAAAACTAAATAAACGAGTTACTCATATTTATATTTTGTGTCATAGCTAAAAGATAAATAAATTATTTATTTTTTTACTCTTGAGTGTAGCATTTTCTTTCAAAGATTGATTCCGAATTCAAAACCTCTAACCTTTGAAAAATATACCATTTCATTAGAATAGAAAAGATTGTAAATCAAATAACAAAAAAATAAAACTTTGTTATGCCTAGGAAATTATCATCAATCAAAACAAAAATTTCTTGAACAATACTTGACGACACTGAATATTGATTTTATCCTGGATATCATATATATCACGTTATAAATATTGAATTTAATTGGTTTCTAATATGATTTTCTTATTTAAATGTTTACATGTGTGTATAGTACTCAACCCGAAGGTTGGTTGGATCCTCAGCTATTAATCCTAGGCAGCAATGAAGAGGCGTACTAGGAAAATGAGGAGTGAGAATGTTTCCCGTTGCTTCCTTCACTGAGCCAGAAGGTGTTATCTCACATCAGTCTGTCAAGCCCACCGAAACCAACTGACCTTACAAGCGACATCTTCACTCCATTCATCACAGAGACTGGATGTATATTGAATATCAATACTAGTATCGTTCATATCTCTACCACTTTCATATTTATCAGAGCCATTAGTGAGACTGAGAAAGAGCAATAAAAGTAACAACTGTTTTAGCTCACACCGGAAGATATAGTGCATTGTAAACACAATATATGACTAGAGATGGATATTTTAACTTTAACTTAACTTAACTTAACTTAACTTAACTTTTTTAACTATTTTAACAAAGGAAAATAAAATGTCATGTTTTAAAAACCAAAACATTTTCATAAAGTGTGGTTTTCAAGCCAAATTTCGTGGATTTGGTTCCATTGTTTTTTCCCTGATTTATTTTATTTTGAGTATTTTAGATACTTCGGGGTTCAAGGTATTCCTGTAATTGAGTAGCCGAGTGTCCCTACTTAATAGTAACATAAGCCGACCTACCTACTTATAACTTTAATTTGGCTTCGTGTTTAGCTGTCCTTATAAGCTATACATATTCAATTTTTAATCATTGTGTAAGTAGTCTATGAAGAAGGTCACATTTTATAATTAATGTACCCACTTTTTTGTGAAGTTAGCTTGTAAACCATCTTATTAATAATCATACTCTATACACCTGGCCAGGATTCCAGCTCTGACCTCCACATCACTGACGTAACAAACTATATGTGCAAGACATTTATTCCATGTAACCATTGACTTAAACTAATATTAATGATATGTCCAAGCTGTATTAATTTGTTGTGATGTTTTTTGTCACCAAGTCTAACTACCTGTCTAGAGTGTACGCATATGTACCAATACGCTAATATACTAAGGAAGAAAGGTTGTATTTATAGTAAGTTTACCAAAATTTGCGTGGACATATAGTGGATAGAAAATTAGGAAAACAACTTAGTACAACCGACAGGAATTAAAGCCTCAACCTCCCCGTCATAGGAATACATCAACTCAACCGAATAATTGGATTAGGGTTATGTCACAAAAAAAGATTAAAATTATACGTTTTTATTCACTCTATTAATATATTTTCACGTTTTATGATTTTCCTTGTGGTTTCGATTCTGAAGGTGGTTTTATTCATTTTTCTATATCGAGGACATTTTTTTACGAGACATTTAATAAACACCTATATTCAAACAATACAATAGAAATAATAAATGCACAGCAGACAAATTAGTCCAGACTTTTTTGCTTTGACTAGTGAATAGATATCCCGTGAACTGGATGTGTCATCAGATGCTATTGTTATAGAAATAAAATTTATCTTTAATTTATTTTATTTGTTAAAATTTGATCCTCTATTGTTTATAATTATGCTACTATAACAATGTATACATCTAATTTCACTTCCATCAAGATTGGACCACGGCTGTAGTCTAGTGGTCAGAGTTACTAGCTACAGATCCACAGGTGCCGGGCTCGATTCCCGGGGCTTACAGATTCTTCTGTGAAACAGTGGGTCTGGAACGAGGTCAAACTCATCGGACTCAGCGAACAATTAAGGAGCTACACGAAGTCGTGTTTCTGGTCTAGAAAACTGAGACTAACAGTTGAAGAGCGTGTTGTGCTTACCACCTGACACCCTCTATCAATAGATGTTGGAACTATCTTAGGTAACATACAGCTGCCATTTGGTATAGCTCGTTGTGGGCTGATATCATGGAATATTTTGTTTATATGATGATCTATACAAGCATAAACTGATTTGTATACGTATCCTGTCCGTTCATGCACTCAGTTATTTGCTATATATATGTACTTGTTGCTATGTCTTAAATATACATTTTATTTTATTTTATTGGTTTCCTTGATTGCTTTGGGATTCTTTTTCCTTTTCTCTTCTACATATTTTGTAAATAACCTTTTCCTACATGGGTACAAGTCAGCTACCTCCCAGTTTCAAGTCTATATAATATGTAAATGGCTCTTTTTTTGGTAAAGGAGTGAGAATGTCTTTGTGAGGCACCGTACCATTTATTTAAATAGGTTTCACCCAAATAGATATCACTATTATTTGAATGCCCAATATCTATCATAAAGGTTATTATATGTTAGTTTAACAAATTATAACTTTATATTTAAAACGTGAGTTGATAACGTTCAACAGCGAGTTCTACTTGACCGCATCGGTTGCGTAGTTGACTAATGCGCTAGTCGTGTTGAGGTCAACCGCTGAGGACGGGGAGATCGAGGCTCAAATCTCGGTCGGGTGAACTGGGGGTAGTTTTTCCTACATGGTTTTCCGCTCCCCCTCCACTCAAATGCGAGTTCATTTCCTATAATTCAATCGTACCAATTCCTAATCCATAAGCGTAATTAGTACTTAAAGCGTATAACCCAAACGGGTAGTAAGAAGCGGTGCTAAATAAAAATAATAATAATAATAGTTCTAATTAATCAAATTTATTCTTTTTTTATTTATGGAAGCATATAGCCTACACCGAAGATGTGCTAGTAAAATTTTAAGTTTTTTTAAAAAACTTGAAGGGGAATCCTCAACTTCATTATACGACAATTTCTTTCGAAATAAATTTCTTGAGATCTGCCGAACCGTTTGTTTCTTTGAAAATGTTTAAATATCAACATAACCGTAGAGTAATATCATAACAAAGATTAGACATTCTCTATAGTGAGGCCTCACTCTATATATTATTTTTGTTAGTCAGTGAATGTAATAACTTACTAAGTCAGGATTTCTGTGCTGTACAAATTGGGTTAAACTCTTTAAATAACTTTAAGTTTGCTCAAAAATCAAAACACATTTGAACCATTGCTGGGATTCACTAAAAACCCTGTGATTTGTACTAGAAAGAAAGTGGACATTAATGGTTTTTCGTCTGGGTACGACTCACAAGTGTCAGTCTTGATTGAGTCTAATGATTTCTTACATATCAAATTCTGATCTTCATACATATGAACATGAAAATAAGAAAAAAATAACAATTCATTTAAACTGGTGAAATTTGGACTAGGCCCAATCAAGGTAATATATTTTATTCAATAAATCATTTCCTCATTTCAGATATAAATTTTACATGATTCGCTATACGATCCATAAGACAAGGTTTTCTATTTTAGAAGTACATTTAGTTTACCCTGAAATACATTAGATGACCTTTACGGCCATAGTTTATAGCCTCCAATATACGGGAAGCAATATTACCTTGCAGGGAAAACGGCTGTTATATTTTCTCTTAACCTATTTTAAAGGTTCGGTGGCTAAATGTATATATGAATTAAATGATTTTAAATGAGTTTATATCTACCCTATGTTGTATTCGCATCTACTCTTGGCCATATTGACATGTTTTTCTAACATTCAGTAACATGGCTATCTGCACCGTTTGACATTTTTTTATTTTAATTTCACCCATCTCGTCTTACTACCCGTTATGAATTCACGTATACATATTTATTGTGCTAGTGTGGTAGAGACGAGCAAGTTAGAATTTATAGGAAATATACTCTACCTGTATTTATGTGAAGGGAGGATGGTATTTTTTTAAATACCCTGAAAACTTCCATCTGTGAGCCCTGATCTCCCCATCATCGACAAATTGGATGAGATGAGACTTACATTTAATCTGCATGCCCATTGGTTTTGGTACAATCGTATTTAGTAGGTCGACAAAGCATATGTACAGTAGCCCTATGGTTTCTTTGGTGTTGACTGACAGCTGCTAAACACATGATTTTGCAGATCATACGGTTCGGCGTAAGGATACACAATTTGGTCTGTTAACTTTTCAAAGCTTTTAGCTGTCAGCTGTGAGCTGTCAGTCAGCACCAAAGAAGTCATGGGGATACTGTAATTGCATACAGTTTAATGTATTTAATTATTGTAGAGCTTTCAGAGAGGAGTTTAGGGGTTCGAGACGCGCTATATTTGGCAAACCAATTCAAATGGGTTTCACCAGCGTTGTATGGATCCGTTGATATTTGTTGTTTAAATGTATAGTTGTATAAACGATTGGCTCAATTTAAGAGTCCTCATGTCGATGAATGAATGGTTTAACTCTTAAGGTGTCACTCTCACAATATACTGGACTAGTTAGAAATCGGAGATGGGGAGATCGTGGTTTTAATCCCGGTCATATGTGATGAGGATTTTATTTCCTAAATAATTTTCCACGCTCCCTCCATGTAAATTAAACATATTTAATCTAAATACAGCCTTCCCCATCACTAAAACATTGACGTAATTTGTACATATGTGTACAACCCGAATGGGTTGTAAGACTCTGTGGTAAACAAATGTATATCCAGATATAAAAGGTTTTCAAGCCCATTCGCAGGATTATGTTAGATTAGGTAAGATAAGGTTCTCAATCTTAAGATAAGACAAGTCTGGGTCTTAGATATATCTTTAGATTTATCTGCTTACTACAAAACTTCCTGATAAATTCAAATGGGATAAATTATCATAATTGTGGAACTTTAGTATTGAAGATGTTTAAATATTGTATAGTAAGAATAATATACTTAAAATAAAGTTATGCTAGTAGGAAATCTCTTAAAAAAAAAGCTTACTCTTAAAAATATAATTTATTGATTTAATTTAAAAATATTTTTTACATAAAGTAAAAATAAAATAGGACAATTTGGAAGATTTGTAGTGTTACCTAAGTTTGCACCAGAATTGATCTAACATACATTATTGGTATAAGTACAGTATATATTAATATTTCTCAAATATACATGTCTAAAACTTAACGACAAATGTTAATTTGGATATAATATTAGCAAATAGTTATAGATATATAAGCTACAAGGAATAAACTGACACAATTTAGTCTAAGAGTTTTTGGTCTTTAGTATGCAAATAAACGTAGATATGGATCCTCATTTGGGTTCTGAACCTTTGGTTCAACACACCAACCACTCTAACATCCAAATGGCTAGTTGGACGAGGTGCTAAAAAAAATGAGATATCAGTGAATATATGTTAGATCAATTAATTATTATTGAAGATTAATCTTCGAGGTGCAAAAATCATAGCAAGGTTTATTTTATAAAGACTAACTGAAATACCCGGAAATGCCTGGGAGAAATACTTTAAGCTTGATTTGCTTTCTAGCTAGTTTTAATAAATTAAAAAATCTAGTAAGAATTTTATAATTCAGGCTTCAAGTATGCACAAATATTTTAATTCATATAATTTCAAAATCTCGCGTTTGGTATGTATCACGTAATGCTTGACATACAAACTCCTCATTTTATTTATATAGATATAATGAAAATATTAATTATCTTATCAGCTACTTCCTAAAAATAAAATTATGTTTTACATCGCTTTATATTTTGTAGATTAAATACATCATTAATCATAGCATATATATATATATATATAAGCAGATTGACATTGAAATAAACTTTTCTGACAGTTTAAGTTACTAAATCTATTCTCATTTTCTAATTTACGCAAAGATGTAATTTACTGTAGCCAATTTTTACAGATTAAGTCAATTCTGGTAGCTTGAAATAAATAAATTGAGATTTTGTTAATATTTTATGCTCCACTTTAATTTTTCTTTTCGCTCCAGAAGCTTCCTGTGGCGTCGATCTCACTATTTCATCTGACTTCCTTTAAATTATTTTCTGTAAGGTTGTATGTAGTGCATCATAGACACAGGAAATGTTTTCATAACTTATTCAGTATGGAAAATTGTGCTTAAATATTCATGTCAAATATCAATAAATAGCCTTTGAATAATTTACAATGAAATATAAGACGTGCGTTTACCTGGCAATTGTTTTCATTCTTGTTAAAGATTAGGTGTTACCAACGAAAGCATATTTATTTCAAAAAATTGTTTATATAATATATATATGATTCAATAATTATATACTTTTGAGAAAATTTGGAATATTTCTATAACTATAAACATATAAATTGTATAAAATATATTTAGTTCTCAACTATTCCTTCAAACGTTTTTTCAAAACTAAGACATTTCGTTCTACTTTTGTTTGAAAGGCAAGGATTTGCTAAAGAAGACCACTTATCTATTTATAACATGCATTTGTACTTAAATATAGTTGAACCTAATGAAGAGTATAGCCCAAACGGGTAGTAACACGTGGTGGTAGAGAAAAAAACTAAAACAATACCTGCTAAAATAAACACACACACTAGTACCTGCTCTAGAAACATATTACGAAACAATTTTCAAGATGGTTGCTTGTTTTACTAACAATCTTCGTGGTGATTGGTAATGCACATACTAATAGTTGTCTGATACTGAATAAATTACGTCCATGAATAGGTCTATGGGCCACCAGACCTTATTTGTCAAGTTTTTACCACTGAAAAAAGAAGCGTTGACATCTTAAGATCGGCATCCGTACATCTTTTCAAGCTTGATGATATCCTTCTCCGTCATTTCAACAATCTGGCCAAGCGTGACGTCTCCAGACTAAGAACAAATTATTATTATCATCACTAAAATAATTATTTATATAAACTTAGGCATACAGTGAAATTCCTATTTAGATGCCGTCTAATCCTTCCTCTACTAGAACCAGTATCACAACTCACAGAATCTCATGAGTTTAGGGGTCTATACAGTCTTAAGCTCAAAATGACAAAGCAAGGTACAAGAAAGCAAGCAAGTTCAGTTTTGACCTCGAGGCCTGGGATTTGAATCTCAACTAGCACTTTGTAAATTCTAGCTGCAATGATGTTTTATTATCATATTCTCTGACACGTGATTTTGCATTCTCTTAAATGTGGTATTATAAGTCTCTAAGTTATATATACATACAATTTTATGTATAATCATTCAAACTAGCTTAACCTAGACCAGCCCATCTAACTCTAATGAAAAGAGCCATCTTAACGCCAGCACCAGTGGGACCATGGACAAGGGTGACTTAAGACTTATCTAGCCTGATTTGTTAGGGGCGGGGAACTAAGCATTCAAACCTCAACTGGTTGTATTTATGGTGGTTTTTACTTAATGGTTTCCCACTCTTCCTCAACACAAATTACTGTACACTTCCTCTAAATAATAATATGTTATGCCTTGAGTTGTACAACCCACCCGATTTGTCTGGATCCTCTAAATTCCACCTTCCTTCTGGAAATTCCATTATTTGAAAAGTGTACAGTTTTGGACTATGAAGCGTGGGGTGGGAGTATAACTGAACTTTTTCTCCAAGAAGATTTTTGTAAACTTCTAACATTATCAGAGAAAAACAAAATCATCCCTAAAATTATCCATGTTGGTTGTCAAATACAACAGAACCTTAATTTAAAAAGGGGAGAGGGAGGAGGCCAATGAACCAAAAAGGGATTCAGAGGGACTTGCCTTCTCCCCCATCCTAAAGAGTTTCGGGGACCCTCCCCCTATAATTTTTGACAATTGTATGGCTTAAAGCTATTTAAGTGGTCCTCGAATTTGTTTGAAAATTAAACTCCTATGGAATCTATCTGGGATGACCCTAGCAAATCTATATTTTATTTTATTTTGATGTCTCTAAAAGAGAATTAAAACGGTCATTACCTGTATTTTTAAATTTTAATTCAATCAATTCCTTTAGATTTATAAGTTATTTGAATTTATTTTAAGCGTATCATATTCTAAAATATAAGAGGGGAGGGAAATAAATCTAGACGGGGTTGCACATTATTATTCTCTTGAANTGTTCTACCCTGACACTCCACTCCCTGGTTCTGCCATCACTGGGTATGTCTATATTTAATTAGTGCTTAGCATAATTTTCAGACTTGGAGGGAAGAGGTGCTTTTTAAGTTACTAAATATTAAACAAATTTAAAGCACTTAATGCATTTAATCACTGCCCTTAATTAGAATAAAAACTAACTCTAGATTACTTCTGGCAGCATTTAATATTCGTAATTTTTCTCTGGTTGTGGCCGTTTGGGGCTATGTCCCCTAAAATGCTTGCCTGCCTTCGGCCTTGCTCCTCTTTGTCCTATTAGTGGAACAAAGTGGATAACCCGGGGGGAAAGTAAGAAGCAGAACATAAGGGGAGTATAAAGAGACGTACGATAGCTTGGATGGTTGGTTGTCCGTTGGAGGAAAACGCGTATCCGTCGTAGTGCATGATGCTTTTGTAGTCATACTCCGTATCGTAGTTGGTTATGTAGGTGTCGTCGTACATGTCAAAGTTGTACTCCATCCCTGGAACAAATCACAATCGGGGGGCACGAGCCCGTATAACTGTGAACATTCTGATCAGGACACCCTAGCCCAGTTGGTAACATGTCTGCCCACTTAGCTAACGGTCCCGGGTTTGGTATCCTGCATGGCCAATTATATATACCATTGGTGAAATAGCTTCCCATTTCAAAGTAATGAATTGATTAATGTGATTCGGTGTTGAGTCTGATCTAAAATTATTTTAGTGTGTAAGTCATGTGCTGGTATAATCAGTATATTTATAATGTTAATGTTAAATACCCCAAATAAATAGATACGTGATTAAACTATCTGTAATCGTAATGTCAGCTATGGAATTAAATTGGAAAGTCATGTTTGTACGTTCGTGTGTTAATGTACATATATGTTAAGGTTGCTACATGAGAGGTCGTTGCGGACATTAAGATATCCTGCATTGTTTAAGATTTTATTTGATATTTATATGTATCTTTTCAACAAAATGTAGGCAAAAATTATCACCAGGATTCGGACCAGTTAATTTTTCTAAATTTAACGACGCTTTACATTAAAAAATTATACCTCTGTTATTCAAGCAACAGATTAGAAACCAGCTCTATCCTCCTCCTATTAAATAAAGACATGTTCTGATAAGGTCGCAATAGAATATTTTTAAACAATGGGGAATTGTTAAAAGGGTTTTATGTAAACTATCACATGTATTTAAAAATACCTTAAACTTAAAATTTATACATTTTAACTAGTCAGAACTTTCGCTTACATTTTGGTGAAAACCATATTAAAAAATATCAAAACCTTTCATAAATAATCCAGGATTTATAAACGGGTACAACGTTTCTCAATTCTCTGGCCTTGAGGAATAGTTGATTAACTAGTTCTATCTAATGAAACATGTGTACACTGTACGCAAGTTTGAACAATTTGAAGTCAATTTTACGTTAGGTATTTGACACTAATTTTATTTACATAGATTATATTATGGTCTTAGACGTCACTATCGCTACAAGTTAGATTACCAAAGAAGGAAAGATCGGGGATCGAATTCCGATCAGATGTACATATAGTGGTCTTTTCTTAATGGTTTTTACCTCTCCCTCCACGCAAATACTGGTATACGTCTTCTATATTCAACCTCCCTAATATACAGGATGATCCAAAAGTCACGCAACCCAAAGAAAAGGCTGATAATTTGTGCTATATAATATATATACATCTAATATAAGCGTTTAAGCCAAACAATAAATCATAGTGAAATCACAGAAGGTGTTCAAAGTGTGAGCCTCCTTCTATGTAGCACAAATACACTCGTTTAGCCATATTTCTAGACATACGACGAATCATTGCATGGGGAATGGTTGCAATGCACATCTCAATGTTGGCTTGCAGTTCGACCAAGGTATGAGGGTTGTTTGCATAAACTGTCTGTTTTAAGTATCCCCACAGAAAATGATCAGGTGGCGTTAAGTTTGGGGAACGAGGTGGTCATGAACCCTTATAAATCACACGATCACCAAAAAAACTCAATCAGCAGTGTCATGGTCACAAGTTTTCGAAACCATTCACACTTTCGCGACCTTTCCCTTTGTCTGGTACCTTGAGTTCTTGAATTGTGTGAATTTTGTAAGGCACAAGTTTCAGCCGTCTCGTATATTTCTGCGTTGTTCTATAGCTAAATCAAGTCTGCTGTGATCATATTCTTAGGAACTTGTTGTGTGACCGTTCTAAGAACTGCCTAACCTCATTCAAATTTTGATCACTTGGACTTGAAGGCCGGCCAGAACGCTTCTTGTGAATCACGCTGCCTTTTTCACTAAAACGGTGTACAATTTGGCAAATTGTTGATTTATTCAGCACGCGTGATTCTGAAAAACCTCGCACAAACGATTGTTGGCATTCCATTTACGAATTGGTCTTAAGCTAATGTTCCAAAATAAATAATCGCTCTGCTCGTGAAAAACTCATCTTACATTTTCAAATACTGTAACTAAACTGGCTAGACCTAGTATATGTCTCAAGGTCACAAAGCCTGCAGAACACCCGGCCAACATTACAGTGTTGCCATAAATATTAACATGTTCTTCTGAGAGAAATATCCTGGAAAAAAAGGGTTTAGTGATTTTTGGATCATTCTGTGTTAACATAACTAGCACAAATGCGTACAAATCGAACAGATAGTAAAACGTGGTGTTAAATATATATATATATATATATATTTTAAAACACAACTAACAAACTACCGCATCGTCTAGGCAGAAGGAGATTTTGGTTCGATCTCAGTCGACTGTACTGAGTGTGGTTTAACTTTTATGGTTACCCACTATCCCTCCACGCAAATGCATGTACACTTAATCTAAATTCAACATACCCAATAACTGTTACATTAGTGCAATTAGTACATGGGCGTATAATACGAACGTGTAGTAGGACGCGGTGATAAAAAAAAACTTATGATTGTGACTAATGCTGCGCATCAAGCCCTGGCGTAATACCTGACTCGATGTTCCACCACAGGATCCTGACATATTCGTCCCTCTCTGTTGCACTCTGCTGGTGGAAGAAACCGAGGGCGTGGAGCAATTCGTGGACCGCGACTCCATGGTGCACGCAGCCGTTAAGTTGGAGGTTTAAGAGCTGGCCCTGGAATTGATATATTTAATTTAGTTATTATTGGTGAATGTAATAATCATTGAGCAATTAGTTTGATAAGATTTCCAGGTAAAGTTTTTGGGAAAGTCTTAATTGAGAAAGTGCATAACACAACTTCGGACAAGATCTGGGGTTTTCACTATGGCTTAATACCATGTAGAGGCTTTATGGACACCAGATATTTGCATTGCAACAAGTGATTGAGAAATGTGTAGCAGTAGGAGAATGCGTGTATTTATTGATCTGGAGAAATCGTACGATTGGGTAAATAGGAGTATGTTATAGAATGTCATGTGGCTGCGTGGTTATTAACTGCAATTATGGTGGTGTATGATGGAAGTAAAGCGTATGTTAGGGTGGATGAGGCTTTGAGCGAAGGGTTTGACATTGAACTGGCTGTTAGACAAGGTTGTGTTAGGTCTCTAGGGTTGTTTAATGTTTACATGGATAATTAATGAGGGATGCTTGTGAGAACGTGATTGGTGTGCAAGTTGACAATGTGAATGTGAGAGTGCTGATATATGCAGATTATATAGTATTAATGGCTGAGAATGAAAGTGGCTTGAAGAATGCATTAAATCATTTGAATGTGGCAACAGGCAAAATTTATCTTCGTATAAATGTCTCCAAAATTAAATTGATAGGTTTTGATAAGGGTGTATCAGGAAATGCTTGTCAGCTTTGTACAAATGGAAAACTGTTAGAACAAGTGAATGATTTTGTGTATCTTGGCAGAATAATTAGTAGAATAGAAGAATATATGGTGAAATTGACAAACTGGCGAATGTATCTCGGAGATTTGTTGGGTGTATGTGGTGTATTTCAAAGAATGAACTAGTGTCTAAAAGGCAAAGATGAGAGTACCGTATATATAAAAATGTTTTGTTATATGGTTGTGAAACGTCAGTTTGTCTGGAGAAACACAAGAGCAAGGTAGATGTGGTTGGAATGAGATATATAAGAAATGCAGTTTTCCTTACTGTTACAAATAATAGAAATTAGTAAGATAAGAAACTGGTTTTACTTAGTTTTTTCTAGTTTTAAAACTAATGAATCAGGAAGTTCAGAAAATATTTTAAAACAACACCCCAGTATTCGGTATAATAATAGCAGGTGGAAGATAAAATTTTGTGAGTTAAACTATACTAATCCACTAATTTGGTATTGAAAATTAGTACAACCACCACGGGTGGGCACATCTAAAAGAAGCGTCAGTATCGTCTTGTCTTGTGGGTCAATGACGAGAAGGTTGGGGTTCGAATTACAGCCAATGTACGGTACAGCCTAATTTTCTTAAATGGTTTCACACTATCTCCATTCAAATTTAAAGTTTACCTTATTCATTCCTACTCCATAAGTTTAGATATACGAGGGGTGTTCAAAAAGAAACCGAACTTTTGCTATAACATCTTTATTGCTCATTGTAAAACATTTTAGGCACTGCCACCCTCAAAGTACTCCCTTCTACTGGCAATACACAGTTCCCAACGTTGCTTCCATTTTTGGAAAGCCTCCTGTAACGCACTTTGTGGGATGGCGCGCAGGTCTCTTGTCGCATTATCCTGAATCTCCTCTATGGTTTAGAAACGACATCCCTTCAACGTGGTTTTAAGTTTGGGAAACAGGAAAAAGTCTGCTGGGGTCAGGCCCGGAGAATACGGTGGATGGGGCACTATGGGAGTGTGATGTTTTGCTAGATAGCTGTGGACAAGGAGCGACGCGTGAGCCGGCGCATTGTCATGATGACACATCCAAGTCTGGTTTCCCCACAACTCAAGCCTCTTCCTGCGCACAGCATCCCTCAAACGCGCTAGAATTCCCTGGTAGACTTCCTTGTTTACCATCTGACTACGTGGTACAAATTCCTGATGGACAATGCCTTTGAAGTCAAAAAACACAACCAACATCACCTTGATCTTTGACCGACTCATGCGTGCTTTTTTGGACGAGGAGACCCTTTTCCCACACACTGCGACGACTGCACCTTCGTTTAAATATCATAGCCATAAACCCACGTCTCATCGTCTGTTATGATGTACTTAAGGAAGTTTTCATTGTCATTGGCAAGCAGTTCCTGGGTGATTTCAACACGGGTCTGTTTCTGATCGTCTGTCAACAAACGTGGCACGAGTTTTGCACTGACACGACGCATATCAAGTTTGTCACTCTAAATTTGATGGCATGATCCTACGCTGATTCCCACTTCGTCAGCAACTTCTCGAACAGTTAAACGACGATTTCCACGAATCACAACACAAACTTTCTCGACATGGTCGTCATCTGTTGATGTGGAAGATCGTCCAGGTTTGGGATCGTCACTGACTGACATTCTGCCATGTTCAAAACGCTTAAACCACTCATAGCACTGCGTTCAACTCACACAGTCCTCCCCGTATGCTTGGCTAAGCGATTTAAATGTCTCTGTAAAAGTTTTGCCAAGTTTGTAGCAAAATTTCACACACACACGTTGTTCTTCAAGCTCTTTCATTGTCCCTTTGGCACTAATCCGACGAACAGCTTGCGCACGTGCTCACTTCAGCGGATGTAACTCGCTAATTAACGGTCAGAGCGAAACGCGGCAAATGGCAGTTTGTTGTCTAAACCTGCCGCTACGTGCAATCAGTAGCCGCAGCGTGCTCCCTCTGCCGGTTGGGGGGCGATTTCAAAAGTTCGGTTTCTTTTTGAACACCCCTCCTATGTATGACCCAGATGAGCTTTAATATGTAGTGCACAAAATACAAGATTGTTTTAAAGCCTAACACTTGCCCCATTGAGTCTGCCGACGTATGACCAACATCCGGTAGAATCTCCATCGATGTAGATGTAATCCCTGTCGGTAGTAGCGTAAGGGCGGAATCTGATGCAAGTCCTCGTGTGGAACTCGTTGAAGGCGCTATGGATAGTTGCCACCTGATCTGCACCTGAGAAAGAAGAATTGTTGAGAGCAACCAACAATTTAATAATAATGTATTTTTGGTTTTATTTTCCAGGTCCAGTAAAGCCTTTAATCTCTCCGTCTTACAGAATGTACTCTGGAATAAAAATCTTAGTAGTGAGAGTTAAAAATGTGTTCAATTACATGAATTAAAAAAATGTTTCCAAGAAAAGAAGCAGTAAAACATTTGGGATATTTTCAAAATATTTTGTTTATTTATTGATAATATTATTTATAAGTCATAATATTAATCAAATTTTCAACTAAACACAAACCAAAAAATCCATTTAATAATATTTTTATTTCTGATAAAATTGTTAGAGGCAATCTAAGATTCATCTGTTTTATTGATTTTTTTTCAAAGGAAAAATATATGTACAAGATTTGTTTGTTTCCTTTTGGTGTTTCTTTGGTTTGTTGTTCGCCTATGTTCATTTATAAAAGGAATGACTACCTGAGATTCCGTTGAAGGGCGGTATGCTATGGTACATGTAATCTCCTAATTTGCACATAATTTTCTTTGAATAATGTACTTAAGATGCGGCCGAAGGGAGCGCAAATAATTTTACAGTTTTTATAACATTAAATTTTGTTGGCAAAAATAAATCAAATATTTTTCCATTAGAAACATAAAGTTTAGTTTTCAGCACACGCTAGTATCAACAGATCTTGAATATCTGACAAGAATGTCCTGGAATTTTGTCAAACTTTTTTCTCTTTGCTTAAAATGTTTCGACAGAATTCTAGGACACCCTTGATAGATATTAAAGATCTGTTGATATTAGAATTTCCAGAAAACTAAACTTTATGTTGCTACTGGATAAATATTTGATTTATTTTGACAAAAAAAATTCAATTTTATAAAAATTGTAAAAATACTTGCGCTACCTTAGGCCGCACCTAAAGTTAGTTATTAATATCGTCTAATCATGGTAAATTTATCCTTTTTTGAATGGTGAACATCTCCAAACATATGTGTAGCCTAACCACCCACCTTTTAATTGTATTTTATCTGCTTGACAAGTAAAGTCAACTTGCATCACTTTTTATGTGACAAAATATAGTTTAGGCCCCACTCAAGTGAATTAAGAAGGTTTTTTTAGTTGTTCATTTGTCACAAAGGACCAAAACTTCAGTGAAATATTTATATAATTGAAGTTCTCTACATTCATACTATGAAAATAACTAACCAAAGGAGTAAACATAGGCTATATACGTATAAATCTGATGATATAAAGTCAACCTACACAATCAACCAACATAAGCTTGTTAATTTCATCGATATGTTTAGTTGCGGAATCTCACCATGCACAAAAATAAAATTCCACTCGTGAAAATTTATTTTTAAAATAGTAACCTTCTTACAAAAAAATTATTAGTGTGGTTTCCCTATGGTTTATAAGCGGGATTAAGGGTGCTGCCTATTTTAAGAGGAATATGTATTATATTTCTTATGAGAATGCCATGTATAACGTTAATAAAAAGCTAAAATGATCCTCATTTTCTTAATTTTAAAATACTAGCTCTTTAAGGAAAATTATATATACGAGTATGTTTCAATTAATTTATAATTATATTAGAACTGCGTCATATTTTTAAACACCTGATAAAACTAGCTAATTAGCTAAACTAAACAGTTTAATTTGTGATGAACTATAAATATTCAATTTCATTGTTTTATATTATATGAGTACATGTTGATACATTTTTATTCTTTTATTTTGGCGTAAGCCATATTTTGAAATAATACACCCCTCTTAATTAATGTTAGATATCTAAAAGTGTTTAACGCATCTCTGTGTTTAAAATTTTGGCAACCTTAATAAATTACCCTTTACTGATTTGAGTCAGATCAACCTCATCGACTCACTAAAAGGAAATAATTATTAATGGTAAAAACAATTACTCTATGGCCTTAGGAAGTCGAATGTTCATTGCCACACTTACAAAAGTACGCCACTTATCATTACCTTTAGCTAGTTCTATCCAGTCCACCTCACTACACTTACACTCTTAACTCCTTCTGGTCCATTAAGGTGTTACTCTCCCATTTGTGTCTAGGTCTTCCCAATGGTCTCTTCCAATTGAGTTTGGCTGTCAATACCCTGAACAAGGTTATATATACTTACATTCACGATGTATGTCCTTCCCAAAGTAATTTGCGAGATTTGTTTACTCTAACAATGCCTTGTGTTGAATACATATTATGTAACTGATTACTATGTAACCTACTATACTCTTCATTATATTCATCCCTATTAATTTTTTTATGCCCATATCTTCCTAAGTACTTTATTTTCGAACCCTCTATATTAATTTTCTTCGAGTAGGATAATATACCACGTTTCACAACCACAGAGAACAACTGGTCACACTATTATTTTGTGTATTTTGAATTCTATATTACTTTACGAGAGGCGAGATGTCAACAACATACTGACTGAGAAATATAATATATTTTCCGATTGTATTCTTTTCTTAATTTCCACTCCAATATTACTAGTTAAAATTATTCCTAAATATTTAAACTCATTAACCATGTCTAATGATATTCTGTTCACAGTAATCTCTAAATTATCGTCCTCAATTTGTGTATCTGTGTGATAGTAGTGATATTATTAATAACGATGATTATTTTTAATGTTTTCATAATAATTAAGTCCTGCAGTATTTCTCAACAGTGTGATTTCTTCTTTAAAAAATTTTCCATCAAATATTTATTTTATCATTCCAGAATTGACCAACTTATAACTTAAAAACAAGTTTGATGCTGCAGAAGCAAGCTTATGCCTCCAAATTAAATTTCTATACTTAAATATTCACGGAAACTTTTCCCCAAACTTGTACAGTCATACGAGTAATGAGAGCGAGCAAATATTTTTGCTTCAATATTACCTAAGGATCGACTAGCTTTTCTTTGTGCTCTTTGTTCAGAACGTGTCCAGACTGGCTTCTTATGATGATAGTGTTGCAAACTTATATAAGGAATTCACTTTGCTTATACATAAACTGTGAAGTTTATTGAGTAAACGAAAGGTGAGGATAAACTTTTGTACGGAGGATCTGTCTTATAGGGTGAATATAAACCATCGAAACACACAAGTGTAAGTTTTTAAGTCGTCCTCAATTCTTAAGTTACTGTAAACTCCCTATTGACTATTTTGAAGAGTCACAATTGTTTAAACAAACCATTGAACTATCACGGACCATACACGATTTTCTGGTTGATGATACCATTTACGCATAGCACGCTGCAGGCCATAAGTAAGCGTTAAGTTATGTTTAGAGCCAGTATGGTTTTTTATTAGCTATTTCTAAAAAAGTGAAACAGCTAATCAATACAAAGAGCAGAAAAAATGACAAAATTATGCAATCGTACAGTTATGTAACTAAGTAAATAAAGTTAATTATTTATTAACTGTAATTTTGAATTAATCGTTTTCTTCTATCCTAAATTACCCTTGAAATTGAGAGTTCACATTATATCCAAGTTGTATTAATACATATATGCATACCTAAACACAGCGTTCTCTTACAGAGTTGGCCATAAACTGTGCATATAGCTCAAAAACCAACAAATCCGTACTTAATAATTCAACCTTACTAACTTTCTCTGCAATTACCTATTCTTGCATACTCCTTTCGCCTCAAAAATTTCCATACACTAAGTCATATATGCTTTTTTATTATTAAAACTCTTAATGTTTCGCTTGTCCACACTTTAATAACAACATTTAAATTCGTCTTATATCGCCTACCACTTCCTTTGGATCCACACCTTCTACCTTCATATATTTTCTTCGTCACTCAATCCACAATCGTCCTCTCAACATGGCCAAACTAACATAAAACGGCTCTTTCAAATTGACCTATTGGATTACTTTTCAAACCACGCTCCTTTAGCACCAAGTCATTACTGACTCTGTTCATATGATTCTTTCCAGAAACATTTCTTAGATATATCATTCCTACCGCACTTATCTCTCTCTTGTGTTTCTCCTGACAAACACACGCTTCACATTCACAAAACAATGTTGGCGACAACACTATTTTATATGTGGCAATCTTTGCCTTCTTCGATACTACTTCATTATTTTCAATAAGCCACATACATCCAACTAATCTCAGAGATTCTACTTCCCCGTCTGTCTGTCTCACCATCAATCCTTCCATTTTTAAAGAAAACTCTGTCGAGATACACAAACTCATTCACTGGTTCTAACAGTTTTCAAATATATTAACCTTACGATCATTTCCTGATTCATGCTTTTCAAAAACCGTTACCTTAGTTTAAGATACATTTAAACGATGATTCACTATGCATGTCACCACATTCAAACTAGTTAATTCATTCTGCAAATAACTTTAATTCTAAACCATTAATATGGCATCATCTGCAAATAGCACCACTCACACATTCACATTATCCATTTGTACACCAACTGCGTCCTCACAAGCATCCTTCATACACTTATCCATGAATACATTATACAACCATGAAGATATAACACAACCTTGTCCAACACCCTGTTCAATGTCAAACTATTAACTTATAGCCCCACCCATCCTAACGTAGGCTTTACTTCTATCGCACACCGTCCTAATTGAATTTACTAACCATGCAGCTACACCTTACTTTCTCAAAACATTCTATAACATATTCCTACTTACCTAATCGTAATTTTTCTCCAGATCAACGAATGCACAATAAATTTTCTTCCTTACTGGCATATATTTCTCAATCAAGTTTAATAGTTCAAATATCTTATCCATAAAACCTGGCATGACACCACAATCACACCCCAAATCTTGTGCGCAGTTTTTCACGCACCCTCTCAATTAAAACCCTCCCAAAAACTTTGCCTCGAGTACTCAACAATATAATTGCTGTATAATTCTTACATTTACTCTTAATGCATTTTTCTTTGTGCATGAAACTCGCTTATGTGTCTTAAAATCTTAAAATAATTCACTTCCCTGGATACACTTTTTACTTCTTCCGTGGTAGGCCTACAAATTGTTATCCTGTATTAATTAATTACTATGTATTGAATAATCTCTCACTGAACATGGGGTCAATGTAGTAAGGCACTACTCCATTGGGCCATCTTGTTATTTGATCTTTTAGTCCATTCCTTGCACTGTCCGAGACTTGCAGCATGATGTCACCTTGAAACTTCCCACTCACTTGCCATGGGAACTGATGGCGCTGCTCGGCGAGAGTACCTGGAAATACACAGCCATTTCAAAAATACTAAAGAATATCTCTCTTTGCATCCTGCAAGATATTTATAACTATTTTGCCAGGAAGTTTATATGTATAAAATCTTGGATTAACTACATAGAAGGCATATTGTAAAATTAACAGAGCAGAAAAAGTCCTGATTTATAGTAGAATATGATGTCAGAATAAATTTATAAGGAAGTTGAAAAAAAAACCATGTTTCCCTGATAATTCCCACTGACTTGCCATGAGAACTGATGGCACTGCTTGGAGACAGTACCTGTAAATACACATCCATTTAAAAAAATACTGGAGAATATCTATTCTTACATCCTTCTAGACATTCAGAAATATGTCGCCCTGATACTTTTCACTCATTCATCGTGGGAGTTGATAGATTTGTTTGGCGAAACTAGAATATATATATATATATATATATATATATATATATATATATATATATATANTATATATATATATATATATATAATTATATTTACTTAGCTATATTTAATTTAAGTGCACTGATACCTGGTGTACTTGAAAAAAAGGGCCTAGTTTATAATTTTGGACTAAAATATACTCGGCTATGTGCTATGTATTTTTTTTTTTTTAATGTTAAAGTGAGTCGGAGAAAATAAGTGAAAGTCTTGTGGGATTTATTTGTGTGTGGTATTTCCTTATAAAATTTGAACTAATCGGTGAGAGTTAACTACTATCCCAAATGGAATACACATACTCTTTGGCCTGAAGATGGGGATGGAGCTCGCAATTATTATAATTACTTATACTAAATATATTGAGGTTAAACATATATAATTTAATGTAAAACTGTTTACTATTTCTTATAATCCCTCAATGTCCTCAGGTTTAAACGATTTTTTACAAAACCCCTATCTAAAAAATGTCCAAGTCTTGAAATATTATGAGAAAAATAGATCACTTTAAAAGTAGGAATTTAATTAATTTACATTTAATCAAATATTCGGATTATATTAAAAATTGGAAGTAAAAGGAAACTAGATAACATTTTAACTATTATATTTGCTTGAACATTTATTTTTTTCGGGTGTACTGCGTGTTTTAGGATACATTATGAGGTGGGTGAAATTAATTAAGATACATTAACACTCACTAACCTAACAATGGGCCCGGGAATCAACCTTACCTGGTCTGATATACAGGTGATGAATAGGTCGAGGCTCAAATCTAGATTGGGTGAATCGAGGGTGGTTTATTTTCTAATTAATCTCTTTTTCCTTATGCGCAGAATTGGATACATTTTATTTCAACGCGTCTTTATCATCCCTCCATATCGTTAGTAAGTATTCGTACATCTTAGTGTCTATACACAAACATACACCAAATTATCTTCAAGAAAGTGCATGGATATGGAGGATTTAACCTTGGCCTTCCAAGCCAAAATAAAAAGCTCTAGCTTTCTCCTAATTCTGTGTGTCAAGTAACACATTATGTTTTTACTATCTATACATTTCCTATACCTAAAAAAGAAAATTATTTTATACATTCTCCCAGTTTGATATTTAAATAACTCAAGGCTATTATTATTATTATTATTATTAGCACCCCGTCTTACTACTCGTTCGGGTTGTACGCACTTACGCTAGTGTGTAATGGTAGGTGATTGTGAGAGGAAATGGAGGACCTACAGTTTAATGTGGAATCCGAACCACAATGGAGGCCTGGCATTCTACACATTCACAAGTTGTGATTAATACACGCCTTGTCAGATGTAAAGGAAGGGTTTGTCAATCAGATAAATCTGTTCTGGGACCGAGGATTGAATCCTGGACCCCAGCACAGAAGTCTGACACCTTACCACTAAACTCCCAGGTATATTTTTATTATTATTATTATTATTATTATTATTATTAGTAGTAGTAGTAGTAGTCGTATTACTATTATTATAGTCGTTAGATGAACCTATGAAAAACCCTAGGCAACTGTTAAAAATATATCTAATTCTACTTTCGTGTTCTAATCTATGTGTTATGCAGCTGTCACTTTTAACAGATGGTTTTGATTTCCACTACCATAAGATAAATCCTAAAGATCTGTTGTCAATTCTGACTATTTCATATCTATTTTATATCTTTAAAAATGTCCTTATACCTATATGGTGACCCAACTGGGGGATTATGAACAACGGACAAAGGCCTTGCCCTTGGTCAGGAGCCTGTGGAGTGCCCAACTTAAATTATAATTGGACTTTATGATATAATATTTCCTCTCCTTTGGTATTTCGGATACTTTCACATCCTCCCAACTATTTATAACAATTAAAAAAAATTATATATATATTATCTATATTTATTACTAGTTGTGTTCCAACAGTGAATATATACTGGCCTTTTTTTAGTCTTATTGCATACATAATTACTTTACACTTAATTTCATACTACTCGGAAAAGGCTAGGTATTTCAATTAATTTAGTAAACATGATTTAAAGAAATAAATACAAATAATTTATTATTTAATAATTGACTAATTAAGTGAGATTTCTGACTAACAAAACTCCTGGGCTCCTCAGCTATTAATGGCAACGAGATGTTTATAGGTATAGGAAATTTAGCTATTTCATTTACAGAAAAATAAAACGTTACATTACGAAGTTAAGAGTAGACCAGCTGGTTATAAAGAATCGGTCATGATCGTTTGTTTTATTATAATGTAGAGTCTTAAGATCTAATGCACGAGTTTAATATTTTCAATCCAACATCCAAACCTCTAAAATCAAGTTCACATTGTCGTCATTGTGTGTGGGCTGAATAAAACCCATGTGGGACATCTGTGTACTAGCCAAACTAGCTCCATTAAATTATCTGAGCCCACGGTTGACCAATTTGTTCATCTAGCATGTAAGGTATGATCCATCCTGAGCTAACTCTAAATACTTTCCCAAGAGTTAGTAGCCCCATAGTAAGAAAATCGTCACCTTACCAACATCAGGTATGACTTCGTCCAAGGGCTGAGTACCACAGAGCTGCAGCAATGTTCCCAAGATGGCGGTCAAAGATATGAGGCAGGAGGCCATTTTGTCACTATTGGCAGTCCAACGTTAGGGAAAGACACCCGTTGAACACTGCCTTTATACAGACGTTGATTAAGGTATAATACTTTTATTTACCGGGATTATTGTCTTGTTAATCTGATAGTGCAGTTAGGGAGTAGCGATTACCTGGAATCTTTGATATGATTCTCACTAAGGATTAGCAGCTGTTTACATGGATTAAAGGGTATTGTTAGTGTTAAAGCTGTCGAGAGGAGGGATTGAAAAATAAATAGATCTATATCAGTTTCATGAAGATTATCATTACTTAATTATTGGAAAGTTATTGAAGTAATTGTTGTAATGAAACATTATGTCTTAAATCATTCAATTGCAAGAATGTCAACTGATCAGTGTTCTCAAATACCGAACAGACCAAAAATTATCACTGGCAAATTTGATGTTTTCAGGTTTATAAAGTGATCACGGGAAATATTTCACCCTGCATATTTACACAAGTGGGTTAATGATGAGGAAGACATTATTTACGAATTTATCCGCATTTTAGTGGGTACAGAAAGTGAATAAACCATGTAAGCTTAGTAAACATTACCAGGATTTGAATCCCAGCCTACGCATCACCGGAAAGCCAGACAATACGAGAATGTTATAAATTATAATGTATAAATATCATTTTTCCTAACATGGTTGATAATATTATATTGTTCTCAATCTAAAACCTTTATCAAACAAATATTTTTATTTTATGTGAATTATGTAGGTGCGTGTTATCAGAAACATCTTTCCAAAATTGTTGTGTTTTTATAAATGTTGGGTATTTATTTGAGAGAAACTATGCTTAATAGTTTAAAAACTCTCAATAGTACGGTTTCAGTAGTCTTCAGATAGGAAGAATGGTTTTTGACATTTCCAAATTTATCCAAACATTTTTAATGTTTTACACGTCATACCATGAGATCGGTAGATGCCATTTTTAAATAAAATATTATTATCTATTGTATATTAATAATATATACTAAATAGTTTAAATTTTGAATGCGAAAGGGAATTTTTATATTACTTAGACATTTATTTTAACCAAAATCCTGGAGAAGAGGCGTACTATATACACGTTTACCATCATTCTAAAGAGTGAAGTAATATTATAATCCTAAACACTAAATGGTATATAGCTCCCGGAATGCGTCTACAACCACAGGGCCATTGCAAAAAGCACTAGGTGTTAAATAATATAAACTAAGCAAAAGTAAAAATAATAATTTGATTCATCTTGTGCGTGTAGTTTTCATCATAAAGGCACACTACTATGTAGGCGGTTTAAGGCCATCCCTGAAAGGAGTCTTTACTAATTTATCTTTGTGGTTGATTCACAAATTAAGCGACGAGTTACTATAAGTTTGGGTATTGTTGTTACCTTTAGTTGATAAATATATCTTTTTATTATCAGCACGAATCATATCCTGGTAATGGGTACAAGGTTATTTTACTTTGGATACATACAACTCGAGGTGATCCGCAGCTTCCACCGAGTTGTCTAATCCCCTAAACACACGGCCGATGTTTTAGTACTTAATTCAGTATATAAACTTATGTTCAAATAATTACCAGTGAAGTAGCTAATACGAAATATACTATGCATATTCACACGTTCATAGTGTTCATCCTTGTTTTGTGAATAGTTAAGCCTATCAACAAAAATACAATTATTTTTAAAAATATGTTGTATATTTTTAATTAATTTTTTTTCAAATGAACCAGGATATGTTTTGAATTAATGTATTTATAAACAATGTTTAATCAAAATAAATTCTATAAGACTTGTTTTATAAAAATATTTTGTTTTGTAACGGGCTAAACAGTTTAGTCCTCCACAATAACAATATTTCACTAAACAAAATTCTTACCACAATATATCTCCCCACTAAGTCTCTACTGACAGTATTTATGTACTTACCATGTTCTCAGCTTACATGAAAAATATGTTATTCTCCTATCTGGAATCTTGAGTGTACTCCCGAAAAAATACATCAATCAAAAACATTCACGGCAACTACGAACTACTGGGACACGCCCAAGAAAAACGTGGCCATTGTTTCGAAGCTCGCTCACAATTGCTTTGACCAACTTATCCCTTTGGATGTGTTTTGGGAGTATGCTCCCATTAAACTATCAGTTTTTCACTATCTATTATAAGGCTGGAGACTCTAAGATACAATTTGAGGTAAAGCTAGCTCTCTACTGCTATAAGTTCGTTTATCCACTTGGAATGGTCTACATTTATTGTGATTGTTAGCTTTAATGAGACGTAGAAATGTGTAATGAAGGCCAAGCTTCTTGCCAGCGCATATTGGTGCAAATTAAATATATTAATGCGTCCTTAAGGAAAAATCAAAAGAACGAATTATCCTGTGTTACGTTTTAGCTTATGACCTGCATTCTTCTTTTCCGTTAGTTCACCTTTTGTTAATGTATTCAATCACTCATCTATTAAAGTCTAAAGTCAGTCAAACTAGACTTCTACAGCTCTGTTATTGATTCAAACTACCATGAAATACAGCCCTAAATTAAGATGTGGTATCGTATGATCTATTAAACTTTATTTTAAATAAAATGATCTAAAAGACTTAATCTTTATTTAACGTTCTACTTCCTTACCCACATTACTTTAATTTTCTATCAGGTGGAGTGTAAAGTAGCATCCTGGAATGCCATGGTCCCTTGAAGGATAATCTTTGAACACTCTCTTTCATCACTGTAGCCAATTTATTTGGGCTTAGAAACCACAATGCAGTTATACTTTTTTTTTTTTTTTNTATCATTGCGTCTTACTAACTGTTCAGGCTATACGCTTATATTATCACAACCACTATAATGGGGTAGGGATGTGGAAGGAATCATTTTAAAAGTAATCTACTTGCACTAGCGAGAAAGGAAAGTAGGAAACCAATTATAGAAAAACCATTCTCAGTAAAACGACCGGAACTCGAGTCCCGATTTCTCCGTCATCAGTAGGTCAGTCCATCACGAGAGCGACGCCTTAAGTCATGCGGCCACCTAATCCGTTGATAATGTTCCTCATTTGCCGATCTAACAATACAGTCTTGTTGATGGTCTGCTTGTCTAAGGCGTCATTATAGCAAAGGATTATATTGTTGGTGACGTCTGGGTTTCAATCCAGACTGGATGTTCTGAGGTGTGTTTCCAAAATGATTTCTCACTCTCCTTCCACAACAATGTGGGTACATTCACCTTAATTATTACCTCCTTTTTCCAAAGTAATTGGAATATTTAACCTTATCAGGCTTACAGCCCAAATGGATAGTAATAAATGGTGGAAAAATATAAAATAAAATAGATAATACGTGTAAAAGAAACAGTTAACAAACTGTTGAATACGCAGGTCAATTGTATACCATCTAAGGTTGGTCATGATAATTGTTATCATTCATCTGAAGTAGCGAAAAACAATCACCGTTTTAGCTGGTCAGTCCCGCCCACCCACACTATCCGAGAGAAAGCACACATTTTAGGTAAGTCCTGAAAGTGGTAGTTTCCCGTTGCTTTCTTCGCTGAAATTCTATAAGTGAAAGTAAAAAGCATAAAAATGTGGTCGAATAGTCAACATGCCCATAGTTGCCATGGGACCAACGGCTTTACCTACCCTGTGAAGGAAGTTATGCTACGGATTTTATTATTTCGGCAAATATCCGTTGAGCTCAGTCGAGATTGAACATATCGATTCTTTGAGATATCACTTTATTCAAATACTACCGAGTATGACAAGTAGAGTAAGCCCATGGCTTCTTTGGTGCTACTGACAGCTCTCAGTTGACTTCTGATAGTCAATATTTAGTTATATACCTAAATTTTGACTGTCAGAAGTGACAGCCGCTAAACACATGTTTTGCAGATCAAATGGTTTGGCGTAGGGATACATAATTTGGTCTAGTAACTTTTCAAAGCCGTCAGCTGTGAGCTGTGAGCAGTCAGTCAGCACCAAAGAAGCCATGGGGCTACTGTACTTCCTATCAGCAACAATAATTTTAACTAACAATACAAGATTATAGGCTTTCTAGTAGAATAAAATTGAGCGTACAGATGCTTAAAAAAATGTGTCAAAACTCCACTTATGAAAGAAAAGATTAGTAAATGAAATAAAAACACCCCGATATAAATTTTAATCTGCGATACAAAGGTTATTACAATGCTCCTGAAGCTGATCTTGGATACTGAAATTAACAGTACACTCAGTATACCCTTAAATGTAGCAATTCTACCCTTAAGGATACAGTATGTCTCTATCTTATACCATAGTGTAACCAGTCAAGGTAAGCTTTCTACCTTTCAATATTTACCGAGAGAACTTATCTCTCTCTTTCTCTCTCCCCTCCGTCCCTTTATGCGCTTTCACCTTTTGTTTCATCTTACGCACCTGGCACTTGTCGCTTTATCACGTTGGCTTGGTAATAAATTATATGAGAAGTAGATGGGATAGTGGACGTAATCATGGAGTGGTGGGGGAGAGCGGATGTTTCAATACCATAAAATAAACCATGGTTTAATGCTTGAATTATTAAAGTATTTGTTGTGACTTCAAGCATGGTTTATTATTCTGTAAATACTATAATAAACCATGATTGAATCTACATCATACGCTTTAATAATGTGTTAAATCTCGACTTGAAACATATCTGTTGCGTCAATTTCTTTGACAGTGTTATTACAACATATATTTGCATTAATGGCTTATCAATTATTTTTAATATTGGACCTAAAGATTATGCATATTTATCATAGAAATACGTCGTCGTCTTTCAATAATTGCAGCTTAGCTGTCAAACGACGAACAAGGATAAAAGGGACACAACTCAGATAAGAAAGGATAAATTGTGCATACTTATAAATATATATATATATCCCTTTGTTTAACCTTTCTATTTTTGTTTAAAGATAAATTATAACTACATCTTCATCACATAATTTTAAAACGAGATAAACCCAATCAATATCTAAACAAATACACATATATTTTACCCCCCCTCGCGTTAATGTCGGGTTTAGAAACATACCCATTCAATCAATAAAGTTTCTGATCCAAGAGCGTTTTAATCCTTCGCACATATAAGAAATGGAATGTATAAAAGATCAGGTTTAAATTTAATAAATTTATAGTAAATATTTTTGCTTTAAGATTAGATACACAGTAGAAATAATATAAAATGGAAATTAATAAAGTAAATAAAATGTAACACAAATATTCTTTGTAAACGACATTAGTGGTTCTACCATCAGGAGCAAGCAGATACAGGTGGCTGCTAGAACTAGCATGGGGTCAAGTCACAAAGCTGTGTGTGGGAAAAACACCTGCTGTGGGGATAAACTCCTGTCACCTTAAGGTTTTTTCCCTGCGCTTTTTTGAAGGTCATCGCACCAAAAAAACTTTGTTAAGAAATTGTGGGATTTTAAACTGGGAGGGCTGGCGATATTGAATTATGGAATTATGTATCACGACCTTATATACCGTATCATAAGCTGTCATGACAGTAGTCTCTACGATATAGTTTTACAGGCTGTCTAACTGTTGTATCCAGTTACACAGTTTAGGGATATTACGCAACAAAATAATAGGTGTCCCCACTTTGTATCTATGAGCGTGGCTGGGTAAACCAGGAGGATCAATTAAATTGCAAAATTCAAAAGGGTAATGGGCATATTCTTACTGATCCACCACCGTGTCAATGGACATGTAAGTGCGGGATAGCACTTAATGATGGTCTAGAGTCCAGGTGTTAATCTTACTAGCCGATTCATTTTTTGGAGCTAGAATAGCTTGCTCCTGTAAATACGAAATAATCTTATTTTGCAGAATAGTACATTTAAATAAATAAAATGAGCTAATTCCTGGATATCTTTAGCCACGGTGCAAAACTGGGGGTTATCCAAATATACTTTGCCTTCGTGATCTGAGAGTGATCCACTGGCAAGCTTCAGTAATTATATCAGCAAATAAGTTTACGTTATTGTATCTGCACAGTTGAGTGCGCATGTTGTCAACAAATAAAGTTTCACAAAATCTGGGCATATGTAGGGTCTTTTAAACCAGGCGTTGACCTCAGCTCTGGTTACTTTCTAAATGACCGACACAGTTTGTCGTAAATCTTTTGAGAACAATATAGTGACACCTGCTATAAGAACTTTGTGGCTTCTGAGATCTCTCATAGCCCTATCTGGATCTTCAATTGAGTTCTTATGTGCCAAAGTATTATTGTCTCATTCAATAGGAGAGTATTTTTGCAGCAATTACGATGTGGAACTTTTCTTCAGTGGAACAAGGTCATTTGGTTGCTAGAAATATTCAACGGTAATTTAAATGTCCCACGCTCTTTTATGATAACTTCTAAAAATAAAGTAGCGTCTAGGGTCGATGATGCCACTGTAAGAGCAATAGGTCCCACAGACCTGAGATTAGCCAACAATAAATTAGCTATAAACGTATTTACGCCACTTCTAGGTTCATCTAAAGAGAATACATTTTAGAGTGAATCTTGAACACTCGATAATACATAATTGTGTTTGGTAAGTTGTTCTGTGTTTAAGTATACACTTTTTTCTATACAATGTTTGTAATATAACCTTCTGGTTGTATTTAATATATTGAAAAATAGTCTTTATTTTATGTAAATCAGTCCTAATTTTCTGGAAAAGGTAGACATAAGTCCATTGTGGTCACGTCTGGGAGATACCTTACAATTTGGTTGAGTTTAGTAAAACTGACAATAAAAATATATTTATTTGCTCCATTCGGATTCTGCGTAAAATTTATTTTGACCTGCTTTCTTTATGAGCAAGTCAATTCAATATTTACTTGTAAGCATCAAATTGTAATTCTTTAGCACTATTTTAGTCAAATTCTTCAAATTCGAATTTATAAAATACTTAGTAACTAATTACATTCATGGTGCTATTTCGGCTCATTCATTTTTAAGGATAAAATAAACTTTATTTAACATTTATACATGCATCAAAGGTTGATAAGTCTTAATATATATTATTATTTTATTTATAACTTTGTCTGTTCAAATTAACTGACCACTATGTTGAAAAATACCCACGCATCCTCAACCACATTGGCCATATTTATTTTACTCAACCTAAGGGACAATCCTTCAATAATAAAAGTACATTTATTTCAATTCCTAATAATAACGTAAAATTTTCCTCTATATTTATATAAATAAATGTGGTGGTTATTTCTTCTTAAATGAACCTTTTTGATTCTATATCATGGTAAAAGCACATGTAATATTTAATTGAAATACACTGTTTATAGATTGTAAGCGGGAATATATAAATGGTTGTAAATTACAGTACACTTAATATTTTATTAGTAGTATAACTGTTCGTTGTTATGATATTAGCATTAACTTGCTGTCACATAATATATGAATAGTTACTTTTAACAAAAGAAATACATGGCTGCAATACAAAAATATCAGTAGTAACCCTTGTGTTTGTTTGTCACATTCAAGTAGCTTTAGTGCGTATTCCTGTGTCCTATTCTCCCACCTCAGTGTCTTGAGGCCTACAAGGCGCTGGAGGTCTTGAGAGAAGTGATCATGTCTACCGATCACAAACTGAGTAAGGTAAGGCTATTAGCTGGTGTAACACATATTATAAACAATATGTATTTTATTAAACACCCTTGTCAGACTGATAATTTATGTAGAAAACTACTTCTCACTGTGCTAGACGTTTTAAATTGGCCAGGGGAATATAATAGTGAAAACACTCTAAACATAATTTAAATTTCAAATTAAAGGATTGTAAAATTGTATGAAAGTTTCACCCCCAAAAAATCCTAATCTCTTAGAATAGAACCCATATGGTAGTAAATTGAAATATAATATTATTTGTATAGGGGCAGCCTTAAATAACAATAAGAGTCTGAACATTTATAATTTCAAAACAAGGGTCAGTGTAATTATCTCATGGTGTCATGGGGAGTGATGGGGTGAAGGAGGTACTTGAAAATCGAATTTCCAAATCTTTAAAAAACAAAATTTTTTGGTGCGACAGTAAATTTTATTTTGGTAGGAAATGGTATGGTCCACCGTAGATAGATATAAAAGTAGTATTTAAAAAACATTTATTTTAAGATTTTAAAAGTCGTGAAGAGAGCTAGTATTTAAAAAAATTATAAAAAATAGGTAGATTATAAAATTGAATTATTTTCACTTATGTACAAAAACACAGTCAAATCATCCAATAGTAAAAATTTTCAACTTGAAACTTGGACCAAGGGAATAGGAGGAAAAAAATTCCACAAACTATTAGAAACCATATTTGTGTATGGTATATAATTTAATTTTGGCAGGTAGTTGCAGATATTAATCTGTTTTTAACAGTCTTTTAAAGGGTTTATGCGTTTTTTGATGCTATTTGCTTCTGTAACAATGTATATAATTTATTTTATCTATATTATGATCGCTCTTAAGAAAATATTGCTTTTCCCATAGATTGCTTTTGTTTGTGCACTCAGTTTGTTTATTCAGTTTGTGGGCTGATTAATGTTTCATTTCAAAGATTGTTTGTAAAATGTATTGGTTGACAATTCGTTTGGGATTGTCTTGGATATTTTAATATTGTACAATAAAAAGTTATATAAATATTTCAGCTGGATGTTTACTTTTACAACCTCGGTGTTCACTAGATTTTTATAGGAAGCCCAACTCTGACCACCAACAATGATTGCAAGGCACTAAAATTTTGACATTCTATAAATATGTCTTATATTATGTTCTATTAATTACTAAGTTCATCTAAAAATTAGAAACATCTTCCAATAATACTCCCTTATGCTTTACTTTGTTTGTATTTACATTATTAATTAAACGGACTAAGAATGTAAATTTAATAGTAATATTATTATTTCCGCCAATGTTGCAACATGAGTTTCCATTTTGAAGATGACAGGATTCTTATTTAATTCAGGCTGTACTCACCTAAATTAATTAATTTATTATCGTGATAAATATATTTTAAAACCTACCTAAGCAATAGAATAAAAATAACTATATTGCAATCTGTTAGGCGGGTTGAGAGATATTAAAGAACAGACACACTGACTGAAACATTGCGTTTTTAAGTAGTAGAGATTCTTTTACGTATCATGTTAAATCGATTTTTTTTATATTCCACGTAAATGTATTTCATTTTAAATTTCAATAATAGGAAGTTATTTTTTAATTGTTGTTAAGATTTATTTTGACTTGAAAATAACATTGTATTGACACTCTATTTTATGAATACAACAGCTTTTCAAATCTCATAGATTATAATAATATTTGATTTAACAAATTAATGTTTACAAAAATTGACTTTACAGAACATCATCAGATATTTTATTTCATTTGTTCACTCATCTATTGAAATATGTGACAGTAACTTTATATACATTACAGGACCCATATTTATTTTATTTTATTAATTTTGAACTTTATAATCTTAAGAATTTATTTTACCTTGATTATTAGTCCATCGTTATTTTATAAAACTTTGTTTTGAAATTATTATCTTGGTGTTAAGTAAACAGTTTACTTAACAATAGGTCAGTTCTCACTTTATATAATTTTTTAATTGTATTAAGTAATTATTCTAAATACTAAGTAAGTACAATTTCTATAAAAATAATCATTTTTAATTGAAATATTTTTTATCACTACGCTTAAGGGCTAGTTTCATAGTTAGACTTAGTAGGCCTCAAATGCGGCAGTATGTTAAATTAAGTATGACACCTACCTATACCAAAATGGTATAAGCCAGTTTCATACTTCTTCCTAGTTCTGTTATATAGAACCTTGTATTTAGTATAACACCGCACTTAAGGAATACTAAGTTTGACTATGAAATTAGCCCTTACTACCTGTTTGGGTTAAACGCATTATAAATAGCTGTAAAGTAAGAATTCACGGTGCTGCCACACCATTTACAGCAAAAATGACGTAAATAATATAATATTAACCAAGTTATTAAACTATAAGTTTATTTTTCCAAGAACTTGTATCTATATTAATAAAATAAAGAGTTTGTCTGTTTGTCTGTCACGAGCGTTGCACGATGTCTACCGCAAGCAGAAGACTTTAATTTTATAATTAGTATTCCCTGTGTATAAAAATGTGCACCTCGAAGCTGGAGTCTTAAATTCTTTATTGTTTTTTTAAATTAATTAAAAAACTTAGTCGGAAGAAATGAAATTAAGAGGTTTTTTTAAAAATTTTGTTTGAAGCACAAAGGATACTACCCCAGCCAACGCTGGGTACTTATGCCAAAAATATATAAAGAATAATGCATTGTTTACTATACATGGTGTATTTTAATTGGTGTCAAATATTTTGAGCTTATACTCATCAATCAAACATTAAGAAAAGTTCATTTGAACATGGGTCTAGACACGCTTAGTTTTTAAGTTAATATTTTTTTCTAAAATAAGGATTGGTCGTAGGGGATTAATTTAATGGCCTGCTTAAGTCATCATATTTGAATCCATATTGTAGTTTGGTGATTGTTACACGGGGTAGTCAAACATGCAATAACAACTAGGCTTAAAGCATTGGTAAGGAAATGTGATGCTGTATTATGGCTCCCCACGCGTACAATTACGACAAAGTCGAATCATTAAACTCTTCAAACGGCTTTAAAACAAACTTGGCTCAAGTATGGCGTGCATGTCTGTTTCACAGAGGAAGATGTAAAACCGATAGAGGATGGGTTTTTTCTGCCTGCGCTTGAGGAGAAAAACAGCATTTATCTTTTATTAGCATACGTTTGGTTTGGTTTCTATTTGAATTTCACTCTCTTTAAAACTAAATTTATGTAGAATCTAGTCACGTAGTTTTTTGATACTAACAGTCTATTTAATTATTGGTCTATGTACCACGTCTCACTATCCATCCAAGCTACCCCATATTTAGACGTCTGGATTAGGGATGATATTAACTTAATATTAAGAATTGTTCCTGCAACCCAAACCTCCATAAGACCGGAAAGTCAGGCTACAAAATATTTACGTTTAGTTGGCGTGCTCACTAATGAGGTAATCACATAGTTAATTTAAAATTAAAATTAATGTTTTGAATTACATTTTTAAAACCTATCTCACGTCTAAGGTAAATACATAATTTGATCATTTTTTGGCAATATTACGTCCAAAATATTCTTCCATTCTAGTGCCAATAATTTTTATACCCAACTTACTGTCCTAGAAACGGGTATTTTTTATCCTTTTTATACATATTTCTTATCCACGTCATAAAACAAAAATCAAAGTTTTGAGATGAGTAAAGTGGCAGCACCGCTTGTTTGGAAACTTCATTATATAATAAGCACTCTCGTCACCTGTTGAGGTACAAATTAAAGGATTTAACCTTGAGCTCAAGAGTAATGGCTGGCAATCAAATTTTCAATTTACAAGGTCATTAATAGAATATGAATTCAATTCAGGGGCCATTACAAGTTTTTAGTAATATATAAACATAATACTTCTTCAAATCTGCACTATTATTCTCAGCTTTGAACATCAGATACACCATACGGGGAGAATTTAGAGAGCTTGAACATAAAATACAACTGTAAAATATTTACCACTATTTTACCGTTCACAATTTAACGTTCACACATCCTATCTTGTTGCACAGCATCTAGCAAGCCACACCTCTCACAGATCATCATACCGTTTCATATCTAAAACAATACTACCAACTACACCACTGTAATATCCCACATCTCCCCCCCCCCCCCC
>CABFOV010001430.1:100027-118197 GCA_902141375.1 Timema poppense
CCCCCCCCCTCTAATTTTACAACTCTTATATAAGTATCTTCACTGTCTTATATTTCCGTTGAGGGCGCGAAGCTGGTGGAGTTTAACCACGTACTTCCAAGCTGTGCTCTCTTCCAAGGGGACTCATACCAGGTGTTTCCTCATTAGTTAATTTCACAGCTACAGGGGTTCGGGGTTCTTGTTTCAGATCCGGATCACTTGGTGTGTCCTCAGGAACTGGTTCATTTTTATTTGGGCATTGGGTTGTAAGTGGTTTCACCCTTGTTCTTCATCAGTACTTCTGGGTGGCTTTCTTGATCGATCATCATGTCGAATCCAGGTCATATTCAGGTGTGGAACATAAACCCGGATACGTTGTTGTCCGAGTACTTGTTTCAACTTTTGCACTGACTTACTTGAATTTGTTTATCTATAATTCTTTCCCAGACTTGGCCGCCCACAGAATAACGACTAGTGTTGGTGCTAAATCCCCCATATGAGCTTGCTACACTCTGCTCTATGTTGGAGGGGGACCAAGTAGGTCCAGACGATTACCCAACTGCCTTCCCATCAAAGCTTGAGCTGGTGGAATCCCGGCGGTTGCATGGAAATCATTTCTATAATCGAGTAGGAACCTTTGTAAGGCCACGTCAAGCTGGGATGGAGGAATTTCCTCCAGGGCTGTCTGGAGACATCGCTTTGTGGTCTTTACCGTATTATCTGCAGCACCATTTGTTTTTGGCCGAAATAGGGCTCCATGCTTCCATTGGACGCCATTATTCCTTAGGAATGTCTGTAATTCCTCAATTTCAAAGGATGAATATTGGTCCGAGACAAGGTAAACTGAGAGGCCAGATCGAGCACAAATCTTCCACAAAAACTGAATGGTTCTGACTGCCGACGTGGACAATGTTGAGAATACTTCCGGTCACTTAGAATGAGCGTATATGTTGATCAGTTAGTATTTACCCGAAAAAGGTCCTAGATAATCAATTTTCAGGTGTTCCCAAGGCTTTTCTGGCCATTCCAACTGCATAAATTCAGTTTTTGGAGGCTATCCTTGGTTACGTTGCAGATTGGACATAATGGCACTAGAGCAGAAATGTCCTCATCTAGTTTCGGCCACCAAATGTATGAGCGTGGTAAAGCCTTGGCCTTCATGATGCCCAGATTAGTTGAATGTAGCTCTTGTAGTACGGCGGCTCTTACGTTTAAGGGTACCATAATCCGATACCTCCAAAGGAGCACATCTCTTTCAAAATGGAGTTCATCCTTGCACCAAAATTAGGGTTTTAAATTAGCCTCAACAGCTTGTGGCTACCCATAATTTAAATAATTGAGGGTTTTCATAATGACCTGGTATTTCTTTGTGGCTATTAATAACTGCTTCTACTCAAACGGTAAATTATAATTTCTGTCCAGAACATATTGTATTGTTTCATCTACATCTTCATGAACATTAGGTCGCTCAAGCAATGGTGTGCTTGACAGTCACTCAGAAACTTTCTGAGGAGTTGTTATCCATTCAACTTCATTACTGTAATTCGATTATATCAGCACCCATCGCTGCAATCTGTTTTCTGCACACGCTGGAATACCATGATTAGGACCAAATATAGTTAACAAAGACTTATAATCGTTCACCAAAGTCCAATTTCTTCTAAATTAGTAAGTGTGTAACTTCTTAACTTCAAAACTGAGCACTGCTCCTTCCTTGTGAAACTGGCTGTAATATTATTCCGCTTTGTAAAGTGAGTGGCTTCTCTTCGCCGTTAAGATATATTTGTAAAATTACTGTACCTAGTCCTAGGTCTGACCCATTAACCGATAGACTAACCTGATACTGTGTTTAAAATGAGCCAGCGATCGGTTAGTTTGAGCTAACTCTTTTATCTGACAGAACGCCTGTTACCAACGCTCATTCCACTCCCATGGTACACCTTTACGCAATAACTTGTACTGGGGGCCCAGAATTGTGGCTAGATATCGCAAAACTTGGCACAAATAATTTATAAATCCTAAGCGGTTCGTTCACGTTCTTCGGCTTGGGAGCTCATAAAATTTCACGAAACTTGTCCTCGGTTGAAGGCGAGCCATCTGCGTCATTCCTGAGGCCGAGATATTCCACTGAAGATTTACCTACCTCTCATTTCATTATGGACCAGATCAACCCACAATATCTGAGTGAGCAATTGAGATGTTTCCTCTCCTCTAACTCAACACAGGTTAGAACTCCCCCATCCTTTTTCATCACGGAAATTATAGGTGATCCAAATTGACTGTATTCCACAAGATCTAGGATCTATTTTTCAAAAATCTGTCAATTTCGGCGGCAACCCCCTCTTGAATATTAAGTGGGCAATTCACTAAACCAGGCCCTTCCCAGCAGGGATGGGCCATCCAACTCCCCCACAAAAATTGATGGTTCACAAAAATGTAGCCATTATATTCGACCTTGACAGTGATTGTACCTAACGATATCGATTTTTCCTTGAAATACGAAACAAAGGTTTTGCAAGTTGAAGCTAGTACTAAATTAGGGAACTTTTCACTAAACCATTTCAACGGTATTATAATTATGCTAAAGCAGCTGGCATCAAATTGAACTTTAATGCTTACATTGTTAATCTTTAAAACAACATTATAACTCAGAATCTCTTTTTTCACCTCATTAATCTTGTACAAGCTTTCACTATCATCTTTGACAGCTTCAGATAAAAAAAAGTCTGTAGTTTCTTGAATTTTCCCTTTAAAATAAGACATATTTTTATTTATGTTATTCAATATACCCCTATTTCTGCATACCCTTGCTAAATGTTCAATTTGTGAGCAAATATTGCATGTGTAACAACGATAGTTACAGTTTTCTGAGTCATGGCTATAACCTGCGCAAAGATCACACTTCTCCACTTTAGAGTAACCAGACTGATGTTTTTATTGACTAATTTGTCTACTTTGGCTATTCCTTGTAGACATATGACAAACTAGCTCCTTTTTTATCTTAATATATGCTAACTGTTATTGAAGTGAAGACACTTAGCACTAGCTAGCTATACTGCTTTGTCAATCGTAATTTTAGCGGCCTTTTCTTCAAAAATCCTATCGAGAATTGGACCCTGACCCATGCCTAAAACAAATGTATTTATTAGAGAAAAGTCTATATTGGTGTCAAACTCACAATTTTCCACCAATTTCAGTATTCTTACCAGCCACTCATTTACGTTCTCTTCAGGCTCTTTACTAACATTAAAAACTTAGGTTTCGTAGAAAAAACAGTCTCCACGGGCAGAAAGTACTTGTAAAAGTACTCAAGGCGTGCATCATATTTCAACTCATCAGGCTTTTTAGGTACACTTAAGTTATTCATTAACTTAAAAGCATCTTTATCAAATGATGGTGAAGAGTTGCTAGCTGGGTGTTTTGTATTTTATATAGAAAAGTTAATTTGTAATCCATGTGTAGATTTTGATAATAAAGAGCTCATTAAATAAACACGTACCTACCCACCCACTACTCACCTACCTACCTACCTACCTACATGCGTGCATACATGCATATATATATATATACATGCATACATACATACATACATACATACATACATACATAATCACGTCGTTCCTTTTCAGCACAGCTTAGGGAAGAAACTATGAAGATAGATAAAAAAATATTAACTTTATCCATCTTCACTAACTTTTATCACACTATCCTTTAATTGTATACTCCCTTCACTTCGACAACATCCATACACCGTGTCTTGCATGTTCTTTTATTATTAAAGCTCTTAGTGTTTTTCTCTTTCACCCATTCGTCTACCACATTTAGTCAGGTCTTACAATTCCTACAAATTCCTTTTAATCCACACACACTCTACCTTCATATATTTGATTAATCACTCGATCCACCCTTATTCTTCCAACATGCCCAAACCAAAGTCATACGCCTCTTTCACATTGACCTATTGGATTACCTTACAAATCACCCTCCTTCAGCACCCATTCCCTACTGACTCTGTTGATACGATTTTTTCTATTTACATTTTTTAGATAGCTCATTCCAACTACAGTCACTATGTTCTTTTTTTTTTTTTAACAAACCCACAGTTAACATCCATGCAACAATGTTGGTGCTAACACACTTGTATATACTGCCATCTTTACCTATTAAGATACTATCTCATTCTTTTCAATAATATATATACATACAACTAATCCTCGAGATGAATTCACCCATCTGTCTGTGTCACCGTTTGTACTTCAATTTTTACATGACATTCTGCCCTGATATACAAAATCAATCACTTGTTCTGAACGTTTTCAATTTATTCTATGCTGAAAATAATTTTCTGATCCGTCTTTATCAATAACTATCACCCCAGCTTTAGAGATATTTGTAGGAAGAAACATTATGCCTAATACCATATTCAAACGATTTAATGCATTCTGCAATTCACTTTCATCCTAAATCATTTCAGTAACATTTGTATAAAACAGCACTCTCACATTCACACTGTCCATTTGTACACCAACCGCGTGCACACAAGCATCCTTCACACATTTTCCATGGATAAATTAAACAACAATGGAGACATAACACAACCTTTTCTAACACCCTGCTCAATGTCAAACCATTCGCTCAAAGCTCCATCTACCCTAACGCACGCTTTTCTTCCATTATACACCACCTTAATTGAATATACTAACCATGCATCCACACCATACGTTCTAAGAATATTCCATAACATAATCATATTGACCCAATTTCACGTTTTTTTCAGATCAACTACTGCCATACATTTCTCAATCACTAGTGGCAATACAAAACTCTGGTCCACGTAACTATTATCTAGAGTGAAATCACATCATACACCACAAATCTTGTTAACAGTTTTTCCCAGGCATCCTCTCAATTATACCTCTCCAAACAACTTTACCTAGAATAGGCCTACTCAGTAAATTAATTGCCTTATAGTTCTAGCATTCACTCATACTGCCTTTGCCTTTGTACAAAAGATCAACTACAGCATTCTTCCAGTCACTAGGAATACTCAAAAACCTAGCACACACATTGAACTACTCACACAATCTGGCAAGTAGTACCATTCCCCCATACTTAATGATTTTACTTGTGAGCCAATATACGCCCACAGCCTCGCCATTATTTAGCACCTTAATAGCTTTTAGCACGCCAGTCTCGTTAATTATTTCATTAATCATAACATTTTCCCTATTTTATGCGATTTTGTCTAAGTCTTCGTCATAAAAATGCTCAAAACACTACCTCCATCGCTCTCATACACTGATTTCATCCCAGAGCATCTCACCACGTTAATTCTAAATGCCATAGGTATTTTATTGCACCCTTTGTATTGTTATCTTTATTCACTTCTAGAACATCTTATTTCCTTCAAAATCATTCTGCATTAATTCTCCTTCTTTTCAGCTCATTGGCTCTTTACTATCTTTTAATACATTCTTTGTATTCGTATTTTTCTCTTTGTCTATGTCTCAAAACTTCTTACGTTCTGTTTTACTTTTCATAACAATAATTCGTCTGTATGCTTTTTTTTTCTCTCACTTTAAAAAAATATTATTTGCTAAAGCCGTGTTCTTACGTTGTCGATTTAGGCATATGCAAATTGTAACATATTTAAAATAAACTCCATAACCTTGTCTCAATTGTCTCACTGATACAGTTATTCTTGAATGCTCTAAAAAGTTATTATCGTGATCTGACTATAGTAATGTATAACTATTCATTACCGGTACGTGATGAGAAGCTAGAAACAGTGTGGCACCGTTTAAACTTGATTCTTAAGTTTGTTGGGAAATTGGAAGACGTGGTCTCTCGTTATAACAAGATGATGCTGAAAGGGTGAGAAGTCACAAAGAGGTGGTGAGGGTTAGCAACCCTTAAACCCGTTGATGAGTTCAAAACTCCTCGACCTTGGTAGGGGTGAGAAGAGGAGTTGTAAGAGAGTGGGGGTTGAAGCGTAATTGGATTTCAGACAGCTTGAATAAGATTTTACGTAGCTAAACAGATGGAAAATTAACATTGATTTACTGTCTCGTGAATTTCTAGGAATAGTTTCGTTAGTAATGAAGGAGTAAGGAGGGATTAGGAAGTTTAAAATTTAGGACAAATTTTGATTTTTGAAATAATTTTGCTCATACTATAAATCTACTAAAAAAAAGTACTACTCTGTAAGTAAACCTACAAGAAAGAATAATATATTTGATAAACTTAATCTAAAACAGTAACACTCCCAAAAATTGAAAGAGAAAGGGGAGATAATTTATTGTATTTCTTATATTTCTACTTATTTTATACTGTCTCGCTAATTTACAAGTAGAAAAAGTATTGTGATCGTCAAAAAATTGGTCTCAAGAATTTGATGAGTGTAAGAAGTTTCATGACCCGCCGGAATCCAAAAAAGTTGTTTTTGCATTGCCATTGGTCTGTCTGTATGTACCATGGAGTAGAGCCTAACCTATTTTACCGATCGGGCTAAGACTTGGTATCTAGGGTTTTCGTAGGGTTGCCTCGAGGGATTTTGGAATTGGATATCTAACCTTACATTAAGGTTAGTTTACTAAAGGGCGAAAATAGAAAAAAAACAATTTAATAAAAATTGGCTACAGCGATTTTGATAAAATCTAATTATCAAGCATCGATTAATATTACAAACAAAATGGCTTCTCTCAATATTTTATCAAAATGACTTTAAGGGTTCCAGTCTTATGCGTAGATTCTATTTTTTATCATATCTCTGTAACTCTTTGAGATATAAAAATACTTATTATTACAAATATGTAGGTATATTTATAATAAATCTTTTGTTTAAAACATATTATTATAAACATATTTATAACATATTTTTATAAAACCAATAATTTTCAATTCATACGCAAATATATATAAATTTCTTAACTTTTAAAACACTATTGCGACCGTAAAAACAAAAAGTCTAAACCGAGATGTTCATAGAAGTCTACGTTCCATGACCTCATGAATCCTACAAAATGGTTTTGGTAATGCCGTCTGTCTGTGTGTCTGTTTAACCCTAAAATTAAGAGTAGTTTGTTAATGAGTCAAAAGAGGAAAAACTAACTTTAAACATTTCAAAATTGACCTTAACTATTTTGATTAAAACTCGTATCTAGACGTAGATTATAAAAAAAATTGATATTTTAATTTTCCTATGAGAATGACTTTTATGGTATTATACAGACCCGGAAATTTTATTTATCTATGCAACTATTTAAGATAATAAATAGCTTATCGTTGTAAAATTGTAGTACTATTAAAAATAAATAATTTTAATTTGGAATATAGCTTTATAAAACCAATAGTTTCTTATATATTTGCAACTATCTTAATACAATTTTGTGAGCTTTGCTGTACAGAAATACTACTTAAGCTTTGACGCATTAATAGTAAGTTGAAGTAGGTCTCTCAAAAAATGTATGCTCTTTTTTCCTTAACCTCGTAGGAAAAATGTTTGTACAGCAATGATCTATCTCTATCATTCTAGACTAAATAGTCAATATTTACTTTTTATTGGTCTAAATTTATATATTAGAAATGTAATAGCCTATGATAGCCATAATATATGCAACCTCTATTAAAATGTTGAAAATTTTAACCAGAATTTGAAATTTTAATACAAAGTGTTGACCCTTGTGAACCCAATATCAACTCTTTTTTTTTTTGGTCCAAATATACAAATGAGGACTTTAGTTCTCCAAAAATAAAATTATAGAATCTAAAATCGCGAGTCAAAAAATGTGTTACTTAAGTATAACGTTATTTATGCCTGGGTTTTTTAGTGTACATTATTTAGTTTCACATAAATTACGGGTTTTGAGTAAATATCTCCAATTTTAAACAATGGGGTGATAAAGTCCATACCATTTATTTATAATTGATTAGTTTTAGAAGATTTTAATGTTTATAATTATATACTTTTTTAATATTATTCCATAAATCTGATCTTATCGTTACACTTTTGCATAATATGTATATTACAATATTGTAACAATGTAAAATGTGAACTGTTCTCCTTTTCATTGTAAAAGTAATGTTTTGTTCTTTCCTTTTACACGTTTCTATTCATGTTTCCTGTACCTTCTTACAAATATAATTCAACCACCCCATTAAGGGAAAATAATGTTTCCTTATAGCTGTAAATTATATTATTATAATTCTAACGCTTTGTTTTAGGCTTCTATTAAACTATTTGCAATCTTGGGGAGAAGGGTTTCTCCATTTAATGATCCTGCCTCAAACTCCCCACTTTCCACCTCCAATCAACTCTCTCATATCCTCACCTCATGTAAACCATTTGTAAAGTCAAATTGGCATTTTAATATTCAAATTTTCTTCCTTATTATGCAAAAAGACGCACTATCTTGCTCCTGAGGTTGACAGTTGGGAGTAATAATTATTGTTTTTGGTTTATCGTAAGATAAAATTAAATGGTAAATCTAGAAAAACAATAATTTCCTGAGTATTAAAAGTTAAACATAATCTATAATACTATATTCAAGTTATCGCAGCCTAACAACTTAATCATTTTGTATACCAATTATTGATTTTCCTCCTAAAAAATACTTTAGGGCCATATTAATTTATTGCTTCGCCTTTATTTAATTATAAATATATTCCCTGTATCGTTACATTCTGGATTTATCTTATCACATATTCACGAAGTAAAGGTTTCTTTTAATGATATTTTTAAAACACTGTTCTACTGAATATTGTGAAACACAGGTCATGGCTTGAACTCACAACTTATTCTCCAAGGAATATCTTCCTCGATAATTCATGCAGAATTCCCTTGGCTTAATTTTTTTTTTAATAATATTGCAATTGCACAAATCATAATCCAAGTAGTGCTATTAATTCTAAAAATAGCAATATTGTAGTTTATGTTTAAACCCTCGAACTAATACTCCGCGCTCATACTGAAAAGTAACAAGATTACCATAGAGGGATCCACTATATATCAGCTTGTGATATAGGGTCATAGTGTAGTATGTAAAGGCAAGACTTCAACCCTCCTGATTAAATGGAATGTTCTTCCACACCACGTTCCAGAAAATACTTAACCTACTTAAATTATCATATGATATACCGTCCAATGGCACTGGTAATTGCCGTCAAGGATCTGTCTTAAACAGTATTTTGACTATACTTATCATGGCAAGTTGTGCTAGTATCCAATGTCACCATGGGTAAATTTAAAACGAGAGGGAAGTCTATCAATAGGCTTATATTTAAAACGTAAAACGCTCATTCTTTTCTACTATAATTCACTAAGTCTTAATCAACTGACATTCAATTCTTTTTAATGAAATCTTCCAAAAGAAGAATACACCTCAAAATTTTAAATTCAAACAATATCCAAAGATGTAGCCAAAATTTCTGCAAACACTAATCTCTTTTACCTGCTATTTATTAGTTTCTAACAAATTGATTTTAATTTCATTTGTTTTAAATTAAAAGCATTAATTTCGTGGATCATCTACAACCGAGTGAGAAACCCTGTCGCCAATCGCCACACGTGGCGTAATGGCCATAAACGTGTGGCGAATTTAAGTTTGCCAACTTTTACATTAAAATAAACCATTTACTGACGTGTGCTGGTTTTAACTTGATATTCTCCGGCTTAACATTGGAAGCATTCTGCTTTTTTAATGAGTCATTGATGCAATATTGTATGTCATCCAACCCCCTCCTCCCGTCACTCCCTTTCCCCGTACTTCGTTTTATCTCTATCTTCAGAAGAAAGTATTGCCAAATTTCGCATTAAATTATCTTAAACTGTCAATTTGAACCAAATGCGCCAAATGCGTCTTGAGGCAGTTGTAGCTGAGTATTAAAAGTGTACATGTTATAAATTAACGTGTACAAACAGTGTGCGTTGTTTTAAAAGTTCGATTGAACAACCTAAATTCTCAATTTTTTATATGGTGAGGCGAGTTTCACTTTTCATTCGCCACATATTCAGCTACTTTGAAAAATATGTAGCCTACCTTTGATCTAAAACATTAAAGTCTACCATCTATATAATTAGCTTACGTTAGTAGGTGATTGTACACAATCTATTAAAATATAAAAAATTAAGTTAAGGTTTGAAAAAATAGTTTTTGGCTGTACATTTGCACAAAACTCGCACAACTTATATGTTTACGCTGGATTTACTACAATCTCTGTGTCGTAGACATGTAAGGAAGTTGACTTTGGCAGTTTTTCATCAGGGTACAATTTGATTTTGTATTTTAAACGTGAGCCAGTCAATGACTACAATTAATATAATCTGTATTTTCTCTTTACTAATCTCAAAATAGAATATTGCTCAAGGTGAAGCATTTCCAAAAACCAGGTGGCATACAAACTCAGCTCTAGATCACACATGAGTGAAATGTTTAAATTATATTGAGATGTGTGAGTACAAGAGAGTCCATCACCACTCTGGTGTGGTAGCATTTAGTTACATATGTGACTGAGCCATCGGGCACAATAGAGCCCTCTCCTCCACAGCTGCACGTTACTGTATCATAGTAGAAGGTAGTTTTAAATATTATATTTCCTTCCATTGGATATAAATGATTTATTGTTTTAGTTACAAAGACATTTCTATTTGTAATATTTACTTTTAAAACGATTATGGTTTTTACAATATTAAAAAAAAAAAAAAGGCATACACGTTAATTGAACCCAGGACATTATGTTAGTATGACTATGCTTTTAATACTGAACTATACAACAACTGTCACGTGCTTTGGGTCATTCTTCACTCATACATTAAGTCAGGGTCTTTAATGAACGAGTGGAAATAGTCATCTACATATGAGCGATCAATTAAGACCACGAGCTACCAGTTAACGCTGTCACTTTAGACTCAGGAGGCTTTTATGCTGTCACCAGTACAATGACAATCGCACGAATGCGTGCATAATGATGATTAAATAGCCGAGCTGTTATAGTTTTTGAGTACAGTTTAAGCCACATCCAAATATTATATTCTTTAGATTTATTGCTACCATTGGTGTAAACGAAGTTTACCCTATATCCGATTCTTGTGTTGTATTACTACGTAACGTTTCTTCAAATTTAACGGTTTACTTTATATTGGCCAAATATATTTCACAGATAATTAGTATTAAATTCAATAAAAAAAGTAAAAGTTTGACGGCTAATAAGTCCAAATATAAGACAAAATAATAATCAATTGCTTGAAATAATTATCATAATATTTTGATTTACACATACTTTGAATTTTTCCAAAAATCTTTATTTAATAATTAAATAAAGATTTTTGGAAAAATTCAAAGTATTATATTATTATGCCTATTAATGACACAACAAACAATGTTCAAACAAAACTGTTTCTTTCTACATTGAATTCTTCCCAAACAAAACCTGCAGCTGAGATACAAAAGGAACCAAAGCGGTGTAAATATAATCGACATTTGGATGTCAACAAAATCATTATTCGGCCTGAACAACGTGATATTAGCCTGTCGAGTGAAATACAAAATTTTACTTTCTCAAGGATAAATTTCATTATCAGAACAACCGGCCTCATGGTATGGTAGTCAGAGCACTTGGCTGCTGACATAACGGTCCCGGGTGCGAATTCTCGCTGGTACTGGGGGATTTTTCTTGAAAGGTGAATAATCCCCATGGTCACCAAGGTTTGATTAGCTTAATTAAGGCTTAAGCTAGTTGATGAACTATATACCTCCATCCCGTCCTATGGGCAACGGTATATTATAATTGACTAATCTTTCCTCAAACTGAGCTACAGAAAGATGTAGCACAGACACGTTACTATTAGTTATTATTATTATTATTATTATTATTATTATTATTATTATTATTATTATTATTAGTTGGTTGGCGCTTACCATGAGTGGATGTGTTTTTACTAAGCTCCATAAGTGACCCCATTCTGTGTTCTGAGTGTTTTGTTTTGTGTGAGTTTGCTTTTCTTTAGGTCTGGTGAGTTGCTATTTAATTCAATATGCCGGGCATTGAGGAAAATTGTGCAAAATGCTCCCGTGCGTGTTTTTACCGACAAAGGTTTATTTGGTGTGCTGGCCCTTGTAAAGCAATGTTTCATCTAGACTGTGTCAAAATTAATGAGGTGGAATATGAAGGTTTTCAATGAAAAATAGGATATTCAGATTCAAGTGTAAAACTTGTAGCAAAAACGCAAGAGCTTCATTTGTGGATAATACCCTTGCCAATTCTACATCTGCGCCTGCTCTTCCTGAGTGGCTGAAGAAGCCTCCTCAAGTAAGAAAGTCTTTTGAGAATCTACTCAAACTCCATCAGCTGATCGCGAAACAGTTACAAGACAGCTGATAAATCCCCTAATAAGCATGGTTTACGATCTGCCTACTCATGTGAAGGATTTGAGAAACGATCATTCTGTTTTGAAATCCCAAATTTCAGAGATTTTAGTTATAAGTACCCGGTATGTTTAGTTTCCGTTGAAACCCAATGCTCTCTACATCACACTCTACTGCTCAAATCGATTGTACTTCTAACTTATCAAATTCAAAAAAAATCTCTTAAATTAACTTTTAGCCAAACTAGACATTCTAATAAAACAAGCTCTGCTAACGACTACAATATTATTACGCAATCACCAACTGGATTGCAGTATACGTCGACAAGTGCAGAAGATGGATTTATGGCAATGACCCGTTGAAAAAATAAGTCAGCGAATTCCAACCTCCGTGAAGATTATCCTGTCCAGCGTTCACGCGTACGCAATTTGCTTACTAGTAACAAGACAGCCACTGACTTACAAACAATTAACAAAATCGTTAAAAAATCTTTATCCGTGACCCGTTTTACTCCTGATTGAGTTCTTCTAGATGTGCCGGGACAGGGAATTCAAAGTTTTATTTTTAAGGGATGTGCCAGAATTTTCAGCTATTTGTTAGCCTATATCTTTAACATAACATGTCAAATGAAACTTTTAATCTTACATGGAAACAATCTGTTGTCATACCTATTTATAAAAAAGGGGCAAAAAAAAATATTTTAAATTATAGACCAAATTCTCTTTTAAATACTTTATCTAAGGTATCCGAGAAAAACATACATGAACATACTTTCCACCACACTCAAAATAAACTGTAAGATACTCAGTGTGGTTTTATAAAAAATAAATCTACTGTCACCAATTTAATAGACTTTCTTGGACATGTTGCCCCTCAAGTCTCTGCCCAAGGTCAGGTTGATGCTACTTATTTTGACCAAAGTAAGGCATTAGACTTATGTCAGCATAGTATTATTCTCTCTAAACTTGGTAATTTTGGCCTTTCTCACTCATATGTAAATTGGTAGAGCAGTTATTATTATTATTATTAGCCCTACGTCTTACTACCCGTTCGGGTTATACGCACTTACGCTAATGTGTAATGGTAGGGTGACTGTGAGATGAAAGTGAGGACTTACAGTTTAACGTGGAATCCGAACCACGGTGGAGGCCTGGCATTCCTCACAATCTCAAGTTGTGATTAATACACATCTTGTCAGAGGTGAAAGAAGGGTTTAGCAATCAGTTAAATCTGTACTGAGACCGAGGATTGAACCCCACACAGAAGCCTGACACCTTACCCCTAGACCACCAAATCACCTGGTAGAGCAGTTATTTGCATGCAAGATCATTCATTATTAAAATTGATTCACAAACCTTTAATACATATTCAGGCCCTGTTGCATACCACAAGGTTCTAATTTAGGTCCTCTTCTTTTTAAATGTGTTTCTTAATGGCATTGGTAAATATTTGAAATCATCTAGCTATTTACTCTTTACTGGTGGTGTAAATTTATTAAAAATTAACAAATCAATTGCATATTGTATAGATTTACAAAATGATATAAATGGTATTCTACAATGGTTTTTTTTGAAAATGGAATTTCTATTAATAAATCTAAGAACAAATCTATATATTTTACCACGAAAACAAATACTTTCGTTGAATGTGGGGAATGCCAGGCCTCCACCGTGGTTCGGATTCCGCGTTAAACTGTAGGTCCTCCATTTCATCTCACTATCACCCTAACATTACACATTAGCGTAAGTGCGTATAACCCGAACGGGTAGTAAGACGCGGTGCTAATAATAATAATAATAATAATAATAATAAATACTTTCGTTTTTAAATTGGGCAGTGAAAACATAGTTCGCGCCCTTTATAATAATGCGCTAGGTGTTTTTCTGGATAACAAAATTTACTTCCACTATCATGTTAACCATGTAATTTCCCAATCATTGAAATTAGTTGGACTTATTAAATTTATTACTTCATAATTTAAGAAAGTTGAATTCTGGTCTGTGCTAGGCCCTGGATGTATCTAAGTTAAAATATGCATTTGTTGCTTGGAATTCCATTACCTTAACTTACTCTCTCAGATAGTAAAGTGTTCAAAAAAAGTTTGTAGCTGCGTGCTAAGATACATTTCTAACTAACCGGATTTATTATGACTGTGACAGAATTCGAAACCTCTTAGAGCTCCAAACTCTCTCGCACGTGAACTTTATTGTGATGCCCTTTTTGTTTTTAATATTTTCAATAGCAAAATTTCTTGCATATTTGCCCTTGGTCATGTAGGTGTTCATATCCCTTCTCGGGCTTCTCGTAATCCTAAATTACTTTTTCTCAATAGATCTTATAAGGTGAGCCCTTTAGGCCATTGTATCCATAGCGCCGATTCTAGATTTGTCGAATTAGACTTCTATCATAAAAGAAAGGTAAACTCAGAGAGTTATTTAAGGCACTCCCATATCAACAATTTATCATGTAGAGGTTCTGCCTATAATATTGAAATTTACTATATTCTGACTTAGTTTTTGTATATGGTTACTGTTGTAACGGGCTAAAATGGCTTAGCCCCGTTTAATCGTAAACTATGAATATTAGTTAATGCAAGCAAGTCGTCAAGAGATAACAAATGGTATGCTATTGTTGAATGCTACACTCGTAACATATATTTGTTTTATTTACATAGCCACTTCGCCGAATCTTCCTTCAAGCCCGATGCCCCATCGGAAGGAGCAACCCCGAGAAAAGTGACCGACCTTGGGCACATGGTGAGAACTCCGCGTTCAACAAAGTCTACGAGTCAACTGAAAGCAGCTTGAATGCTGTTAGCCGACACGAGTCGACGTTCTAGATGTTGATGGAAACTTCCCCCACTTATCCGTGCTGGCCACTACTCCACGCGGATATTACATACTATATATTCTCCCGCTCGCTTAGAATGAGCAACCACAATCAGCACCATTATTACACAGTGCGCACTCATCACGTCGAGCAGACTTACATTTCTACGGTGGACTTACAGTTTGAGTTGATGGATCCACTAGACAGAAGGAATTTGCAAGGATAGATGGATAGTATAGCAAAGATTAGGAATAGCCTACCTCGTGGCAGGATCTATGGAGTAACTTTTATGTTAGTTGTTAGGAATTAGGAATAACAATTGTCTTCACTGGGACATTATAGTTGTTACCTTGTTAGGTTAGTTATGTAAGGTTAATGTGGAGTTATGCCTCCGTAATTATGTAAACATATTGCTAACAACACTTGTTGTGTACCGCGCTTTACTCGTATCTTGGACTGGGTCATTTGGGCCAGCCACTCAAGGGTATTGTGAATCCCTCGACGCACACTGTGTGTCCACTAATGTATTTTACAGGTAGCTTGCCAGGGATAGCAATAGTTCAGGTTATATGAAGGACGGGGAACGATACCTAGCTATGTACACTTGTCTATCCTAAACTCTGGTTTGGGTGATTAACCTGTAGGCCGTCTATGCCCATCGAGATTGGCTCGTGGTTAACCTTTCATGCATATTTTAATACTCCCCTTTGGAGTATTGGGCTCATGAGCCACTTCTGCCCCTCAGGCTCGGCTGGAGCTGTCTTTGTTTCCTTAGCTTGTATATTTTGTTGGGTGGTCAAATTGTGGGGCGTTTTTGCCGACCCAGCATGGCCCGTATTTTCTAATATTTCCTTGTAGTTTTGTCTTACCTCTTGTAAGTGGTTTTTGCATTATATCCATGGTGCTCATATTAACTGAACTTGAACTTGCCCAATACAAATATTTACTGTATGTGCACGGTCTACATACTAGAATAATGGATGGTTTAAAGCATAACTGAGTTGTCTGAGTACATCCATCCGGCGCCTCACGCCCCTTGTTGACCGTAATATAGGCAATGTTACCTAATATCTTAATAATGTTTTATATACAGTACTTACTGAGATTATGTGCCAACAATTGACTATGTACCTTGCTTCATTAAATCACTCTACACTTAATTATCTCTTGTTCTCATTGAATATATTTGTATGTATGTATGTATGTATGTATGTATGTATGTATGTATGTATGTATGCATGTATGTATGTATGTATGTATGTATGTATGATATGTATGCATGTATGCATGTATGTATGTATGCATGTATGTATGTATGTATGTATGTATGTATGTATGTATGTATGTGTGCCGGCTTCTCTATCTAGGTTAATGCTATATCATTCCCCCAATTATTATCAGATAGGAAAAGGGGTAGGTGCACTGTTTTTAAAATATGTATGCTTTACTACTCTTTAGTTGTTTGCTATTATTGTAATTTTTTATTCTTATCATTTTTATTTACTTTTTATCATAACTATTCATCAATATATAAACTTATTTAACTATTATTTTTTATCTTGTCTTCTCGTGTAATTATAATATGTATTTATGAGGTACTTGTGTAGTTGTCAGTGCTGGCCTTTTATAGGTCTCACGATTGTTGGCCAGCACTATAATAAAGGCAAATTCAAAAATTGAGAATATATTATTATCATCATCATCACCATAAGAACAACATTCTACAATATCAATTCCATGTTTAAATGAATGGCAATGTTAAAATCCAAATATTTAATCTTATTTAATTAAAACAACATCAGTCAGTAAGTGGAATAAACGTTAAGCTAATATAATCTAGTTAGAAATTGATGGGAGGGTCCACTTTCGTATCCCGAGTGAGTTTATCACGCTGCACACGAACTGCGGAACAACTCATTCGAACTCGGTAGTACCCTACACCATTAAATTCATAATGACTTTTTTCGAAATAGAACACGGAGGCTAGGTTAGGTTAAGCTAGGTTAGACTAGGCTAGGTTAAACTAGGTTAGGCTCGGTTATAGTAGTGGTTAGGAGTTGAATGAGATTACAGGTTGGTCCGCAATTCGTGTGGACCGGCTGACGGGTATACTTTATTCCCCAATTCAAGTGAGGCCTAATTGAATGTCTGCTGTAAGATTTACCTTATTCCACAATTCGAGTGCGCGCGTTTACAGAAGCCGGTTTCTCGTATGGGACTTTCCCCTCTCCTGCTACAGAAATGGAGAAACATTTCCTCTAAATAATAACTTGGTCCTCCCTAGCCTATAAGCGTTGCTAAACGGCGTAAGGCCCGTGCTGGTATTGAGAAGCGGAAGGGAAATAACATATATTTAATCAATTATCAGAAAATAAACAAAACTCACCAGCGGTCGCGTAAAAAAAATATATATTTTTGTTATAATTTGGTTTGCTGTTGATGGGAAATTTGGGGTTCCATTTCCGGTCCGGTATATGAGGTTTTTTCACTTCAATAGCTCCCCAACTCTCTTCTTTACATAAATATAAGGAAATTTCTTCCTATAAGTTATAACTTCTTAGCCACTACACTATTAGTATAAATAAGTGGACAGCACAGATCTGTTAAAAAACATCATAAACTAAAATAAAGACTTATGACGCAAAGTAAGGCAGGCCCACAGCAGAACTTTGAATTCCTACTTAAGAGTCATTAAGGGATTGTAAATAGATTAGTAGCTGTAACCATGAACAGGAAAATTCCTACTAGGAGATAAACTATAAAACTAATCAATATTATTGTTATTAAATTGTTAAGCTATGTAGGCTTATGGTTTTGTCAGAGAAAGAATATTTTTTTAATCATTGAAATAATTGACCTTGAATATTCTTACAGCTGACGTCACATGAGTAAGTATGCAGATTAGCTTAATTCACCTTTATACTTAACTAGCAGCCCAACCCGGCTTCGCACGGGCATAATAATATAATAAAAGAAAATACACAATGTTTTACAGTGAGT